>LUGF01016645.1:317262-329224 GCA_001625245.1 Calycopis cecrops | reverse complement strand
CTAAAATGATTAGTTGCAGTACTCATTTTCTCATAGAGGGCGATGAAAAGTAGAATGTTCACCTCGAGTACTTTGAATCCTTCGCTCTGCTCTGGATTCAAAAAACACTCTCGCCTGAAAAATAGTGTTTTGCTCCCTAGGTTAACAATCTACTATTATTTACTTGCCTATTTTTAATTGAAAATAAATATGCCCTGCAATATAGGATTCAGCTACTGGTGGTTTTCATATTTTGACACGCTCTTTCTGAACGTCTTTTGGCGTTCGTATTAGTGGTGATTGAAGAGTGAACGATAAACAATTATAAGCCGTTTAAATCACTGAAGTAAGTAGTACCACGCTACGTTATTCATTCCTAAGCTGTAAAAAAAAAAGTGCAGCAAGCTTTTTCTGTGAACTTTCTTAAATATAAAAAAGGGTATTCTGTGGACTACACAACTGAAGTAAAACTTAATTATTGATTTAATACACAAATTAATTACCGTAGTTACAATGACATAACATGTCATACGATATTTATTTTTTAGATACAAAAAAGTTTAACTTAAATCGAATTTGAATGACAACGCTCTCTACAGCTTACTGTCCAAGTCTAACTCGCGTATAGAAAGTTTTACTTCAATAAACGAGTAAAAGAAAAAAAATACAGTAGGTAATTTCGCGAGGGGAACCCTCTCGCACGTATGACAAGAGAAATTTTGATGGGAATAAATAAAACTAAAGGGAACAGTTTCGTAAGTTGTGCTTAAAGTGTAAGTTCTACCAAAACTCATCAATATCCTACTAATATTATAAAGGCGAAAGTTTGTAAGAATGTTTGTTACTCTTTCACACAAAAACTACTAAACGGATTTTCATGGAACTTTACAGTAATATAGCTTTTATATCAGAATAACATAATAAGTTAAAATTTTTAATCATTTTTGAAGTCCGAAATCCACGCGGGCGAAGCCGCGGGCGTAAGCTAGTCATTAATAACCATAACTACCTATAAAACGAAGTCGCAAGCTATCCCATAAAACTTTCTGACATGGTCGTGAACATCAACACCATCGCAACAAAGACTTAAACCCCAAGAGCATCCCACTTGAACCTCTTTCACGGGCTCCTACTGACCCATTTCCGCCGCACACGACTGTCTAGACGCTACATTATTAAGGAACCTAGTAGGCGCCTGTGCGATGTTTATTCAAGAAACATCGTCATCATCGTGAATTGCATTTATAGAGAAACTTTTCTAAATATAATAATAATAATATATTTGTGGACTTAACACACCACGTTAGTCAAGCCCCGTGCTAAGTACCGTAAGGACTTGTGTTACGGGTACTAGACAACGAAAATATATTTAATATGTTTTATAAATTTTTAAGAAATTTTACATATTTAAGATTTTTATTATAGAAATACATATGATACATAGACAAACATCCATGTCCTAGGCGGGATTCGAACCCGCGACCCCTGACGCAACATGCTCCGCTTATCCGAGCCCTGTACCACTGCGCCAGCCTGGTCGTCAAATACGCGCAAAAGTGGAATTACACAGTTTACACTTTAATTTCTACAGAACTATTATTAGTTGGCTTTTAGTCAGTATGTTAACAGACTATAAATTTACAATCAATCAGTCCATTCAGTATGATAAATTGTTATTATTTCGAAAATTAATTTACAAGCTATACTTTTTTTCAATGTTTCGTTTAAAGGACCCCGGTCAACATTGACTATGTCGCCCTTTTCGCTGGCGTGTCCTGTTGCTACCAGATCCGGGGAACGCCAGTTGTTTTTAGTTGGTAGTGGCACGAACTTCGTGCCGAGCCCGACACACCATTCCTTTGCATTTACAGCATAAAAAATTTAATATATATAGTAAATTTAAAAAAGAAATTAACACCTGAACGGTGCGAAAAAAGCAAACTTAGTCAAGTTTTATATTTTTTTACTTATTTTAACTTCCCGCATAAATTGAAGACTTTAAAAAGATATAATGTTGCCTAAATTAGAAAAATAGACTTCATTGCAATACATATATGTTGGTGTTGCATATTATATAAAATTCATTTTGTTTATTAACTGCCGGGTGGCTAAGGGGCCATCCATAAAGTACGTCACACTAATTTCTTGATTTTTTGACCCCCCCCCTTGTCACAGTTGGTCACATTTGTGAGACCCCCCCCCCCTCCTTAGTGTGACGTCACATATTATATTTTTTAGTTTTTCAATAATACTTCAAAGTTCGTAATTTAATATTTAGTTTAAAATAGATTAAGAAATGTGACATCACGAAATTTAGGAAACTTGTCACACAATGTCACATTTCGACGACACCCCCCAAACGTGTGACGTACTTTATGGATGGCCCCTAACTAAGAGTAAAAGCCTTTTTTCGACTAGCGATGCCTTTAGACATTCGCATAACTGTTATGCAGTTATTTTGCCCTCCTTTATGAACAAGTAATGGATAAACAAACTTAATTTATTTTTGTTTGGCGAGCATAAACGCATTTGATTATTCTTTAATGGCTCATCACTATACAGGATTAACAACCTTTATGGCACAATAAAGCTGAAAGCATTAAAATGTGCTCAATATTCCCTAGATATTCGCATTAAAATATACCAGATTGCTGTCTCTTATTCCGGTATTGACATGGACAGTGCATACAAAGTTGCAATGCCGCGTCCCCCTCGCACTAACCGCACTCGAAAGTGGTCAGATAAGGACAACAAATATTTTACGAGCCGAGTTTGCGAATAGCTTCAAGGGCTCTAAACGTTTTCATTGCTTATTTTGCTGTGTGACTAATTTTACACTAGCTCAGAAGTAGTATGGGTGTTCCGAGAAGTCCCATATAGCTGCTTATTTTATGGCCATCGTGTCGGCGTTTTATGTTAATAAATACTACACAATATAATGATCTGCTCGGCAAGAAGGTACTCCAAGACACGGCATTTCGCTACCCCTTCGTAGGATCTGTGTAGCTTAGTGTAGGTGTTCTCCTATCGCTTCTCTATCTGTAAAAAATGTCATACCATAACATATGGTTTATCATCTTGCCAATATTCTTAATTGTTCCCAGCAAGGACCTCTCCGCCCTGGCGTGATGTCTAGTGCAAGTTCGCGGACACGTAACGTGCACGTAAACATGCAACACGCATAAGGTACTAGCTGCGCCTCGCGGTTTAACCCGCGTAAATTTCGATCCCGTGGAAAATAGAAAATCATCCCATGGCATCCTATAGGAACATTTTTTCGGGAAAAAACTATCCTATGTGATATTCCAAGTTACCCTCTATGTATGTGCCAAATTTCATGAAAATCGGTTCAGCAGTTTTTGCGTAAAAGAGTAAAAAACAAACAAATAAACAAACATACAAACTTTCGTATTAGTAGGATAATTATAAGCGTAGCACAAAATATAATGGAAACCTAAAAGCCAGGCTCATAGCTCAATTTAGATGCTGTATTGGCTTAATTTTGTTATAGTGAGCAAGGCTAAATTTTATCTCCTTGAATTTGTTAAAAAAGCACAGTTCGTCTGCCGACCATACCTTATACCTACTTATGCTTATAAGCTTATAAAAAATACAATTGAATAATTATTAAATAATATTTAATTTTTTTTATGTCTATGTATAATTTACAGGAGTACAAAATTAATAATTCGTCGCAAATAAAATTATATTTCATAATTGACAGTAAAATTATTTTCTAGTTGATCATTAATTTGAAATTGTTGTTTGTATTATTTTTGAGGTTTTGTTCATATTCATCGTCATCATATCTGGAACCTTAGATACTACATCCCATAGACTAAATAAAAAGTATTTATTTAGTCTATGCTACATCCATGCAGTGTTTAAAATCACACCTATTCACAAACATAAAAATGTTGCGATCTCAAGAAATGTATTCTTTTTTCTCGCCTACGAAGCTGTTTTTATTTCACGAGTAGTCATTGAAAGCTGTCAGCCCCTCGTAGGTACATTGTTTGCCGACGACAATTATACTAGTTTATAGTGTACACGGATATAGTATATGTACAGGCGTCATTATACTATGTTTTAATGAAGAAAATGATAATAATTTGATGAGATAGTTTATATTTTGTTCGGATTCGGGAATGCTTATGCGCGTCATTAGTCATTAGTGTAAGGAGCCAGTGGCCCATGTAGGAATGGAGGAGGATAGAGGGCAACGCATCTGTATAATTTTTATGCCATGGGTGTCAAACTCAATATTGCAGATGGCCATGTACTAGATTTTAAATACGTAGTCGGGCCAGGTTCGACTTTATATTATATAACTAACTTTCGCCTGCGGCTTCGCCCGCGTCGATTTCGTATTTCAAAAATGATTCAAAATTTTAACTTATTATGTTCTGATATGAAAGCTATATTACTGTAAAGTTTCGTGAAAATCCCTTCAGTAGTTTTTGTGTGAAAGAGTAACAAACATCCTTACAAACTTTCGCATTTATAATATTAAGTAGTATGATTGGATATGTTCATCATGACGTGTTGTAGATATGATATCGTGTCTAATTAAAAGAAACCAAGTTTTTCTGTAATCATGAAAATGGCTCCGACTGCGCGTTTACCCCCTATACTAGAAAAAAGAAAACGGCCATTTCACTGAATTTCATACCGTTACCATTTCACACCATACCGTTGAATACGTTTCACGAGAAACAATAATAAGCAAATATAAACTTTCGCATTTACAATATTAATAACATTAGGAGAATAATGTACTCAGTCTGTAATGGTAAAACTCCTATGGTAAAAATGGTTACATTTGTTCCTGTTTCGCCACAGACGCAACGCGTCTAATACGTGTAAAGTATCAAGACTGCTCGCGCCCGGCGTCTAGACGTCTGCCCCTGACGCAAGTGGTCCGTGCTGATGGCGTGACGTCTCAATACTGACACCATTTCATGTACTGCGTTTTTATAGTGTAAGGGGCAAACGAGCCGTTGGAGCCCTTCGATGATATCTGCATAATTGTCATGCAGATGTTGCTCTACGTTGCTGTTAGCAAAACAATAATCTAAGAGTAATTTAGGGGTAATGTTACAGCCGGTACGAGAGTTGAGGATCTCGCCTTTATATTAAAAGCACGAAGTTATTTTTATGTTGTCGCGCTTTGTCTAATCTATGAGTGTCCCATTAGGTTTTCGTAAGAGGTAGTGCCACACTGCATGCTTGCGTGCAGTCGCACGACCGGGGAGGTACCTCTCGCTTACACGAGACTGGCGTAAAGTGACAGCTGTGCTGTCGCGTTTCGTACGGTGTGTAAGTAGCCGGTGGCCCATGGAGGTGGGAGGAGAAAGGAGGGCAGCGCATCTGTATAGCCACTATGCGGATGTTTGTGAGCGTCGGTAGTCATGAAAATGGCTCCGGATGCTCGTTTGTCCTGCTATATAATAAAAAAAAATCGCCCAAGGGGGATAGAAAAATATTGTACAACTAGCGCCGGGTTCAGGAAGGGCTTAAGGGGCTGAAGCTCCGTCCCCACGAGCCTTAGGGGCCTCATCTGCTTTTTGTACCTATAAAACGGGCCCTCAACCTGAAGCCCGGGCCCCATCAATGCTTAACCTGGCTCTGTGTACTTTTCCAGGTGGCTTTAAAAATGACACCCGGCATTAATTAATTTTATCAGCAACCATTTCACTGCATGATAAATAAACCATAAAGTTACAATTGAACCAAATTGAAGGTTTTAAAAATAAACACTTCATAAATAAGATATTAATCGAGTCTGCGTCGAGAAGAGCGCACTCGAGTCGAGTGGCGCCGGCGCAGGTTATTTACAACTAAATATCGATGTTTGTCTTAGTATTATAAGAGGAACTCCCGAGGAAATTGGCTGGGAGTATCACAAGCGACTAGACTCGTCACATCCAACAGTGGACTGATATAAATTGATAATGATTATTAATTATTATTTTTATTGATTATAAAATCAAAATCAAAAAGTTTTTATTCAAAATAGAATTACAAGAATTACTTTTTGAACGTCAACAATAAAATCTACCACCGGTTCAACCCTTGCCCCGTCCTGAGAAGAACCGGCGAAACAAACTCAGCGGGCCCCATGTTGTGATATGTAAAAGTAAAAAATAAAAAAATACAAATACATTTGCATATTATTAATGATACAATACTATTTATAAATTTACAAAAAATATGGTACAGAAACAGCCTGGGAGGAGGGTAATAATAATAATATTAATTAGTATTGATTTATTTTAAGTTCGCTTTAAAGGTTACATTTTCTTTGATTTACAATTAATAATTCATTAATAATAATTTATTTAGACGCTCAAAACGACGAAGATTTTTAGCTAGCCTTTGGTCTATATTTATAGCTAGCTATAATAAGGTAGCCTTAAAAATAATTAATGCTTACATATTCTCAACGCCACTGGATACATATTTAGCTTCTTAAAACAAATATTTGCCCTCATAATGTAACAAACTCTCCGTCATCTGGGTGATTAGAATTTAAGTACCGACTGTACACAGTACAAGTTCACGCATGCTGAAACCGACATCCAGCAACATCATAATATTTACTATTTAGAGTAGTATGTTTCTTGTTTACAATGCCTCAAACGTAGATGCCAAGTTTCTTAAAAAATCATAGTTTCCATTCAGACTCAGATTTCCACTAGTAAGAGGTAGTGCCACACTGCATGCTTGCATGCAGCCGAATTGGGCCGGCACGACCGGGGAGGTACCTCTCGCTTACGTAAGACCGGCGTAAAGTGACAGCGTTGCTGGCGCGTTTCGTGCGGTGTGTAAGTAGCCGGAGGCCCATGGAGGTAGGGGGAGAAAGGGGCGCAGCGCATCTGTAGTCTCTATGCGGATGTCTGTGGGCGTCGGTAGTCATGAAAATAGCTCCGACTGCTCGTTTGCCCCCTTACACCATAAAAAAAAAAAAAAAATTAGAAAATCAGTTTTCAAAGGACTTACACGTTAAAAATACATTTTGTATATTTTTACCGGAGACAAGGCTAGCATAACCCCTATAGGTACGAATATACAATATATCATTAACGAGATACTAACAAAAACAATGATCAACTGTTGTTCGGTGACCGCGTGGTCAATATTTTAATTTATATCTTCAGTTGATAATCTAGTTTATTGGAGCAGATGTTATCTGTCTCGGGCATGCCATACCCGAGCCCCATTAGCGTGCACGGAGACAACAGCCGTATAACTATCTCATCGATCTGAACTACTATTTTATTAACTGAAATATTTTGATCATCATTATCTTCAGCAGTAGGCCAGAAGACGTCCTCTGCTGAATATAGGTGCGCTATAGTCATCAATTCTTCTTCAATTTTCATATTGGTAGATAAATGTAAGTAGGGGGTGTCAGATTTGAACCTCTGGTCATTTCTGTGCACTTGCATTGTTAGATTTTAATCTTTTATAGAATCCAAAAGCCCAGATTTAGTTTATTTGATCTGATGAAATTAATGTAATATACTGAATTTTATCCCCTATGCTATATTTTTTTATATAACGTACCTGCTTACGAAGGTAGTCGCCCATAAGCGTCTGTAAAGTTTAAGGTAATGCCCTCCTCATGCTCATCCTCGTTGAAGGACCACCGGACTCTGACAAATTACACTAGATTTAGCAGCACAGCCATTACTTGACGCTGCATAATGAGAGAGCGGTTATCACGTGAAATTGCCTCTTGCCGAAATAATCTCTATACTGTACTAATAATATAAAGCTGAAGTTTCTTTTTTGTTTGTTTGAACGCGCTAAGCTCTGAAACTAATGGTCCACTTTGAAAAATTCTTTTAGTATTAGTTAATCCATTTAGCGAGGAAGGCTATAGACTACTTTTTAATCGACTGCGGTAAACAAACGGATTCACGTAAACGAAGTTGCGAGCGTGTTCTAGTCTTAGTATAATACGGAACCACGCTTCAAACGTAAACAATATAATATAATATAATATAATAAAGCGACAAAATTGAACTAGTCAGCTGCACCTGTATTTTATAATAAAATATAAAATAAAGTTACGACAATTAATTACCCGACAATTTAATTTAAAACTGGACCTGTAATAAATTAATAAAATTAGCGAACAACACGAATTATGAATAAATTGTTAAAATAAACCAACTTTCAATTTAGTAATTAAAAATAATTACATTTTCTACATTAATGTGCCTGTGTTGTACAAACATGCAATTGGAAAGTCTATAATTAAACGGTGATCAGTTAGTGGTCAGTTGTCTCATTTGTAAGTCCCTTACGCTGGGCCTCACTCATTAATTTGTGTCAAACGCATTGCATTGTGTCCAGCACCTAGAAACCGCTAGAAGTGCCAACCAAAAAGAATTTAAGTAGCAGACCTTGGCATTTTAATGTGCATCTGTTCATGCATAATGGACTTTAATGTTCATTTTTAGGTCTTTTATATCCATTTATGAATGTAGGCATACTTATCTTTAATCGGAACCATCTTACCTGGTAGAACTACAATTCATTATTACTTACAATTAATTATTAATTCCTCATTATTCACTACTCTACTACTAGTCTATACTATGACCATTAGGTCTCTTATCCGAAAAAATGGCATAGCATATTCACATTAAACGGACCTAATTTGTTTATTTGAAACGCGTATCTTATTTGTGATTACTAGAGGGCCGATGATCTCTATGCGACGTGGAACGCGTTGAATTTTAAACAGTATCTTGAAAAGGTTCTTGATACTCTAATAAGTACCTTGTAGTTATGCGGTATTTAAGTATCTCTTCTTCAACTCGTAAAATAACTTAATTGGATTTTATAGCTTAATGTTTCGTCTAAGTAGCTATTAATATCCTCTTTAATCTAAGATTACCATAAAAACGTTCGATCACAATTAAAAAGTTTGTATTACGTTGTAAATACTTTTATAATCCAACTTATGCGAATTCTACTTACACGGGTAAAGCTCGGTCCCATCTACCGTGTAACTTCAGGATATTACTATAGTCATTTAACTTCACAATTCATTTAACACGTAGCTCATATTGTTGATATAATTATGTTGTCACTTCTAGGTGGATATAAATCGAATGCAAACAACACTTAAGTTGAAAGCATATGGAAAATCGAATTTAAATTAAACAAGTTTTTAAAGTGTTCGCATTATCACGATGTAATTTACTTTCCGAATGAAGATCTGCGAACAAAATGTTTTAATGAGTTGAATTAAAAATAAACTGGCAATATATTGAATGCAGCTTGGCACTGCCACTTCAGTACTACAGTAAGAGGTAATGCCACGCTGCATGTATGCAGGTAGCAGAATTGGGCCGGCACGACCGAGGAAATCTCGCTTACACGAAATTATCCGAAAGTGACAGCTGTGCTGTCGCGTTCCGTGCGATGTGTAAGTAGCCGGTGGTCCATGTACGAGGGATGAGGATGGAGGGCAAAGCATCTGTATAGGCTCTGTGCAGATGTCTATGGACGCGGTAGTGATAGCTTTTTTTTTTTTTTTTTTTCGCGGGGAAATGTGTTGCCATGGAAGCTGGGTGGGATCCGATGAGTGATAAAAATGGCTCCGAATGCTCGTTAGCCCCCATAAAATATAAATGAATAAACCGGGTAATTTTTTTAGTCGATAGAATAGTCGTATTTTCTCGAAATGTTCTATTTTTAGAGTTCCGTATCTCAAAGAGAAAAAACGGAACCCTTATAGGATCGCTTTGTTGTCCGTCTGTCTGTACGTATGTCAAGACCTTTTTCTCTAAAACGCATGAAGGGATAAGCTGAAATTTATATCAAACACGGAGGTCAGTTACGTCTTGATGCTTTGAAAAAATCACACTTCTAAGTTAACGCAATAAAAAGTTATAGCCATTTATGCACAAATTTTGTATGAAAACGCACTTTTTCGAAGATGTATAGGGTACTTCCCGTTGAGCTAGAATTCTGAAATTTGGTAAGAAGTAAGACCTTACAGTATACATATGGGAATAAATTTAAAAATTGATAAATAAAATATATATCACTGGAAAAATCATTACCAACTTATGCATGTAGTTCGTTTCATACTAAATGTATGCAAGCACCCGCATATATAAGTTTGTCAACTTGTCGCAGGGAAGTGTAATTTTCTCAACGTCTATTACTTTTGCTCATACCTCCCGTTCCTTAGGAACCCTCGGTGTGCGAGTCCGACTCGCACTTGGCCTGGTTTTTTTTTCCTATATACTATCGTTATGCTTATTACCGAGTTACAAATATGAAAACAGAGCTTATGTACTGTTTGGCAAATCTATCATCTCGGATCTTGTCTCAGATAATGACATCAAAACAAAAACGAATAAATATTTGCCGTAAACGTCACTCTGACAGCTGTCATATATCAGCTGACAGCGCGCGTATAAATACGACGACGAGATAGTAAATATCAACGTCGACGACGATTTGATCTCGATGGCTCAGCGATGAGCGATTTGACGAGCATCAGCAGACTTGGGTATGGGATAGTTAAAGCATAATTTCCTCAAGAAATACTTTGTGACAAAAAAAATTAAAAAAATGACGCTTTTTTTTATAACATTTTTTCCATGCGAAGATCATCAGTTGCGGAATCTCTAATGCTTGCGGGACAGCATAAATTAAAACTTAATAACCATTTGGTATTAGGTACTATGAGACCACTTTGTTATATTTTTTTTTTTAAGTTGGTGTGGGGACAAGCGAGCAGTCGAATATTGACGACTACTGGTGTCCATAGACTTAGTTATGGTAATTCCCTCTCTTATTAATATTGTGCGTTACTTTGTTGTATTTACAGTTACACATTGTTATATCAATATAATTAGCGATGTTTGCATAATATTAGGCGGGACCAGCAGCGTGCGTGTTGCTAAACCCAAACTTCGGATCGTGCGGTTTTATTAGTAAAGACAATTTTCAGACTCATTCGCCCATATTCCCCTCACCGCAAACTGCGCGGACAACCCAAAGTGAACATCCAGTGTTCGAGTTAAGGCTGAAGTTCGCCCACCGCGGCCCGGGACTGTGTGTTTTGGGCAGTGACATAAAGTTTAGTAACAGTTGGACCACAAATTGACCGCAGTTTGGAAAACAATCAACCTACAAACTTGTGTCCGGTTCGACACGGCGTTGTCTTTACTAATTTATACATTTATCCAGAAAACACATGTACACACTACACTATAGAAGAATAATATATTTCGAGTGTATTTTACTTAACTTTGAAAGACTCTAGTGCCAGATTAGGTACATCAAAATACCTTTTTTTGTAGCATAAGGAGGCAAACGAGCAATCGAAGCCATTTCCATGACTACCGACACCCATAGACATCCGCAGTGTTTGATTAAAAAAAGTAGTGTAACCTTTATTATATCGTCTGATTGATCGGGCGTTGTCCGAAGTTGGCGTCAAGAGTCTTCTCTACCTGCGTGTGTGTGTGAAGGGAGATATGAATGTAGAGGAAGCAACGCAAGTAGGGCTGCCTACTCTGTTCATCACAAATCCGGGAGGAGCAAAAAAAAAAAGCATATTGCCAGACACATATATTTAAACTTTCTTTAACTCGTTTTATATAAGAGAGGTTTAAGTAATGTTTAACATTATGAGATTTCAATAATTGAATTTTGCCGCCGCCCGCCGTTCCTGGGAGATTTTACCTGCGTTCCTGGAGCCGGGAAATTTTAAAATCTAATGTCCTTTTTCCGGGAGAGTTGGCAACCCTAACGCATGTGAGTAATGACCGTGTGGCACTCTATACTCTGCCTACCCTGTTAGGGAACTGTCGTGAAGATGTGCTGTTGTTGTAGCTACAGCTAATCAAGTGACAACTTTAAGTGATAGCTTCATGCACCATTGCGACCGAATTGAGCCAGCACGGCTGAGGTGCTCTTACTCTTCGTACTTGTCTGTTGTCTTTGG
>LUGF01016645.1:283592-296037 GCA_001625245.1 Calycopis cecrops | reverse complement strand
CAACAATATGGTGTTAGGTGATTTTAACGTTCGCAAGTTCTCTAAAATTCATAACGCGATTCATCTCGGCGAATATGAATGTTTTACGATCTTCGGTTACCTAGAGACGTAGAATAATGCATGTATTATGTTATAAGGGGGCTCTACACTTTTTGTATCGATAAAAATCCCAAGTTTAACAGTTATTTGTTCTCTTGATTGTTTCTAAGAAAGAGGTCTATGTATTATTTTTTAACGGCGTGGGGGCGAAAACGAGCAATCGGAGCCATTTTATAACTACCGTCGCCTATAGACGTCCGCACACAGGAGCAGGAAAAACTTTGCGATGGTAGTACCTATGTATAAGATGCCTAGCCGTGCCGCGGTTTCACCCGCGTTAATTTCTAAGAAATCCATATAAAGTTCAACACCCTACTTCACCCCCTTAGGGGTTGAATTTCTAAAAATTCTTCTTTCTTAGCGGATGCCTACGTCGTAACATCTACCTGGATGCCAAATTTCAGCTTGATCCGTCCAGTTGTTTGGGCTGTGCGTTGATAGATGTCTATGTCACGTTTGAGTTTTATATATATATAGATTGCCTGACGAGAGCATTACGAAAAGCGTTATCAGGCGAGGCGAACGAAAGTTGAGAGGGAGATATGAATTAGTCAAAACAGAATGACAGACAGTTACGTTTCTTATCTAAGATCTCAGTAAGATCAAAAAAGAGCACGTGTGCGCACATTTTCTTGCTCTCTCCCTCTCATAGCCAGTTATACTTCTTGTGCGAAGTTTTATTTCAATCGTGTGGTCTGAAGCACACATTTTTTTTTATAAGTATAAATTCTTGCAACACTCTCCGCAATGCCTGTGTATACAATAAAACGCAGTTAAGCGCGTGTCGGCGATATAAGAGTTCAATACAAAATTGCATTGACATTCACTACAAATAATTAGTACGCGAATAAGCATGCCACATTGTTTGTTTATGTTTCATTAAAAGGCCTATCTACGGCTATCATTAGGCATATCTTATATGTAAACCGGTCGTATTAAATGTAATTTTAGTTAATAAAAAGTGAAAATAGTATTAAAAAGTATATTATTTAACAAAACTGTTATGAATTTCCATTAAGAAGTGACAATACATTCCATCAACTATATCCATAACAGGTTATATCGGCGAGTAACAGCAGATGATATATAAATAACTGTCGATATCTGAGAAATAATGCACATTCGCGCTGTTTGAATTACGACGTGCTATTGAACGCTTAATATTAAGCGTAACGGCATTCTTAGTTAATTAAAAATGCCTTTAATTTTGACCACACAGTAAATTTGACGCGGCATTAGTTCGTCCCTTACATAGGACAGGATCAATCTTCAGTGAGTTGTTATCCGTAACACAATAAACAAACTAAACCTGGATCAATGCTGATCTAGATAATCCCTATCAGGGAACTCGCTCCATCGTCACAAGCAGCGCCGGATCCAGATGGTGGCTTAGTGAGGCTGCAGCCCCGGGCCCCGCAAGGCTTAAGGGCCTTCAGATCATTTTTGTACCTATAAAGGGGGCCCTTTCTCGACTCCAAGGTATCCAAGCCCCGGACCCTATCAGAGCTTAATCCAAAGCTGTTCACAAGTAGAAGATATTACGTACCACAATAAACCACGCCATTGTCTGGACAGTGAAACACATTAACACTGACCCCTTGTTTCTTGCACAAAAGTGCCGCACGAGTCTTGTACGCGTATACTCCTGTTCTATCCCCTCTTCTCATTAGAAGGACATTATAGCTTCTTATAGTTAGCAGCCTGAAATAGGATCAGCATATTTGGCCAAATTTTTATCAACATATGCTACTTTTGTAGCATATGTTTAAAAAAGGCGGAAGATAGAGGCGTGAGTTGATATCATTTAAATAAAAAAGAAGAAATCGTAAATACTTTCTAACAATATCCAATGAAGGTGATAAATGACAATTGATGCCTATACACAATTGTTGATGATACGTGCACATAAACAGAGGTTCTATTACCTCTTAAAGTTCACAAGTTTGCTCCTGCCTCTCCTGCCATCCTAAAGTAAGGCAATGGATCTGTCCCCTTAGGTTAGCGTGTTATACTCCACATATACAACACATAAACTATACAAAAGAAGTATAAAGTCCTAAATGCACCTAGGCTAATACTTTCTCGTGAACTAATCAAAGTGTGTAGTTAGCTAAAGTCACGCGCCTGCGCTGCGCTCGTAAACCCGGCCCCGGTTTTATATCCGAATTTCCAAGTGTTGTTTAAAGGCATCGTTTTTAAATGGAAAACTTATTTTATTACTGCACTTGCGACGTTTTACGAGCGAGACGTGCAATTATTAAGTTTTTCACTATCGATATTGACGCGGATAGAGAATTAGGATTGGATGATAGATGTACTGCCACGCTGCCGATTTGGGCCAGCACTGCTCGATACTGGCTTAAAGTGACAGCTTTGCTGTAGCGTTTCGTGCGGTGTGTAAGTAACCAGTGGTCCAGGAGGGCGAAGAAGGAAGGATAACGTATCTACATAACCTCTATATGCTCCATGGACGTGGGTTGTCATGAAAATGGCTCCGATTCTTCGTTTACCTCCATAAACTATAAAAAAGCAGAGTACTGACTAGGTAGAGGTTATAGCACCCCAACTGGCCCAGCACCTATTTGTTACGTAGAGAAGTAGAGAAGGACAGAGGGAGAGGGGAGAGAAGGGACAGAGACAGAGTTTTGTGCGATTAGTGAGTGTATTAATATGATGGGAGATATCTGGGTTTTGGTAATCACTGACAGCCTAGTGACAGTTGCTATACCTGTAAATATCCAGAAAAGATATAATATGGGTGGCCCAACGTGAAAATACAGTTTCCAACTGTCCTGGTAGGAGGGGATCGGTATTCAAGACCTATTAGATAGAACCGATCACATACGACTTTCTACGATCATTAAACTCATTGATGTATATAGCGCCGGTTCGGCGGAGCCCGGGTCATACAAAAATTACATTAGGGCCCCTTAGCATACCGGGGCCCCGAGCTGCAGCCCTCCTGATCCTCACCTGGACCCGGCGCTGATGCATAGATTTAAGTTAAATATTGGCCGTTTATATGCGAATAGAGATCTTCAAATACGGGACGTACAAATATGAGCTTTAACTGTTTATGTGACGTTTCATATTCCTTTGACGTCGAGAATAGGAAATGTGATGAACGATGATGAGTTGTGATTTATCTTGCTAATTGGCGTAAGCGAGATAAATCAGAGTGTTGCGTTGAGTTATATGTATACTCGGATGAGTAGCGCTAGAGGGGTTAGTTCTTTAATTGTTTCTAAAGTTTACGTGAATGTTTACACATTGTAATCTAATAAAATTCTCGTGTCACAGTTTTCGTTGCCATACTCCTCCGAAACGACTTGACCGATTCTCATGAAATTTTGTGAGCATATTGAGCAGGTCTGAGAATCGGCCAACATCTATTCCCGATATTCCCACGGGATCGAAAGTTACGCGGGTGAAACCGCGGGGCGCAGCTAGTAATACTATATGTTACGGATTTTGTCGCGGTTTATTTGAGTATTTTACGATCCCGACGTTGCAGAAACTTTACACCAACCATGGTCTTTTTTTATGGTATAGAAGGGCAAACGGGCAGCCGGAGCCATTTTCATGACTACCGGCGCCCACAAACATCTGCATAGAGGCTATACATATGCGCAGCCCTCCTTTCTCCTCCCACCTCCATGAGCCACCGGCCACTTACACCGCACGAAATGCGACAGCACAGGTGTTACTTCACGCCGGTTTCATGTAAGCAAGAGGTACCTCCCTGGTCATGCCGGGCCAATTCTGCTACATGCATGCAGGGTAGCACTACCACTAGCTCAAGTTATAGCCTTCCTCGCTAAACTAAACTAATACTTACAGAATGTTTCATATTGGACCAGTAGTTCCAGAGATTAACTCTTTCAAACAAACAAAGAAACATACTCTTCAACTTCATATTTTATTAGTATAGAAGTATAGATAGGCAAGAGTGTATATAAATACCGTAACGTAAACACCTGCATAGTTTATGCATATTGACCTTGTTCACCCTGTCCCGCTAATTAAACAGCTGGAGCCTCCAACCCAGTGGTTCTTAACCGGTGGCCCGCGGACCGCTAGTAATCCCTGGTAGCTTCTCAAGTGGTCCGCGAACCATGCCAATAAATTAGTGACAAGATCAACACAATTTTGAACGCGCGCGTCGTTTCTTCAACATTATTACCTCCACGTCAATACAAGTAAAGCAACTATATGGTCCGCGGTATAACGAAAAGATTGGTGGTCCCTCAGGATTAAAAGGTTTAGAACCACTGCCCTAACCGCACGAAACGCGACAGCGGTGCCGTCTACTCACGCCGGTGTTATGTAATGCTGCGATCGCGATTGTTTTGTACGAATACTTCAGAAACGTGTGTCAAGTAACTACGAGGGTGACAACCCTTAAGTAAACCATGCATGAGAAGAATGAAATAAACCATGCATGTGGAGTCCTTAACCCTTATGAGGCTAATTAGCCTTCTAATTCTTTTCTACTTCTGTTATAAGGGTTATTAGCCTTCTAGCTCTAGTTCTTTTGAACACGATTTGAATATTATTGTTTAAATTCGAACAAAAATTAATGAATGAATAAAGAAGAGTGCTAAGAAAGCGTTCAAGTAAGTTTAACGTAATTTTTGAAGATTTTTGAGCTCTTCAAAAATAGCATTACGCTAAGACTAAATAAAATATGATAAGGTTTGAATTACAAATTCAGTATTAATTTAGGAAAAGTAATTTACTACTGAGCACGTGCTAGGTGCTCAGTAGTAAATTAATTTTCATTATTCACCCTTTAATTAAAATTTTTAACTTTTTATATCCATTGTTCAATTATACCTAGGGACAGAATTATGTCTAGGAATTTTCGCCGTTAAACTTCAATGGCGCTGCAACTGCTAGCGTTGTCTACTTATCTATTTCTTACGGATCCCCAGATAAGTCTTAATTGTAGGGAATGCATCAGGGTATTAGGGGATATTTATTACTGCAGATATTTTGGGCTATCGATACCTAATATCACTTTCTAATAACTAAATTTTGATTAAAAACGAAAAAGCTTTATTTTAAGACTTGAAAGCTTAACTATAGTAAGAGATATAAGTTGTACTGTCGCGTTTCGTGCGGTGTATAAGTAGCCGGTGGCCTGTGGAGGGAGAAGGATGGGGGCCCAACGCATTTCTGTGTAACCTCTATGCAGATGTTTATGGGCGTCGGTAGCCATCAAAATGTCCCCGATTGCTCGTTTGTCCCTTTATATCTACTATAAAAAAATTACAAGGGATTCCGCAGACGCCTGGATCCCCCGGGATCACAAATGTCCCATCCCGCAAATACCGGGATCGAAAATTTCCTGCGGGATTGCATTCCCTATTTGTGATGATTGTTGATGATGCGGTTAGCAATACCTTACTCTGTAATTTTATAGCTGTAATTTGATCGGTCCGCAGTTACCTACTGATCCAGCGAAAGTAAATGAAACGAAACTAATTATACTAAAGATATATACTGTTGTGTCACGCATGTAGATACATTGTAGCAAACAAACCCGACTATTTGCTACTAGTGTATAATTACGTACAGTGTAAGAAAATAAATATTCAGGCGTGAAATTTATAGTTTGGCTAATTACAAATAAACCTATATGCGTAATGGGTCTCGATTTGTAACTCTGTCGGACAGGGGGCGGGCTGACCCCCTTTCACACTCCGACGAACTGAGGTATTGCTCTATGACTGAGAATCGCCAGCGTCTTTTCAAAACAAAACCTCGATGTTGTAGCAATGGGACATAAAGCAACAAAAAAACAAACACAAAGTTACTACATTTTCTAGCAATGTGTCATAAAGCAACAAAAAAACAAACACAAAGTTACTACATTTTCTAGCAATGTGTCATAAAGCAACAAAAAAACAAACACAAAGTGACTGCATTTTCTAGCAATGGGATATAAAGCAATAAAAATCAAGTATAAAGGTACTTACTGTATTTTCCCTTGTCGCAACCCTACATAAACAATCACTTGGTGGTTTTTATCATAGATTTAGAATTGTTCTCACTACGTGAGTTTTTATAGTGTAATTGCAGGCATTTTCGCTACCGACTCCTATAGACTTAGAATTTATACAGATGCGTTGTCCTCCTCCCACATTCACGGGTCACCGGCTACTTACCCACTTAACCACCCACAAAACGCGCCTTTCACTTTACGCTTGTATCATGTAAACGAGAGGTACCCCGGTCATGTTGCCCTATTCGCCTGCTCGTTTGCCCCTTATTACATAAAAAAATACACACAAGTCTATGTTATAAGTGCTAAATTAACAGAGGTAATTGAGGCCTCGCACTTGGACATTATGATGTAAATGACAAGCTACACGCTTTGTAACAATAATTAGTTATAGATTATTAGATTACGATTAACGTTTTTTTATATTGTAGACCGTCACCTTTGAGCTAGCAGTTTTGTAGCATTTGCGTGTAGCATTGTAGCATTTAACGCATTATTTCCGAAAGTGCTGTATAGGGTGATATAGGGTTAAGAAAACGACTAATATGTTATATTGGTTTTAAGGTAAAAAACACGGGGGCGTTACAGAATAACTGATTTTCAAATTGGGCCTTAGACGAAATAACCTCTGATTTAACGTATGAGACGCTCACCACGGTAATTTTTTTACGTACAAACCATAAGTCTTCATCGCAAGTTGGTGGTGGGCAAATAAAGCGCGAATTAGAAAAGTTAGGTGTTTTGAAAATGCGGCATCTATCCCACGAAGATACTAAGACCTAGTCGCTATTACCCGATTCTCCTTATGAATATGTTATAAGCATAGAATACGTATCTATATACATATCACAATGCGGGGACATTGTGATATATAGATACGTATTCTATGCTTACTTGCAGTACGATTCGGTGGGAGACAGGATATTATTGTATGAATGCCGGTACGGTTTGAAGTATCCAAATCATAATTTCTAAATTGTCCCTTTACTATCGCGAAATAGATAAAAAGGAGATGTACTTGATTTTAGTACATAATCGAAGGCTCGCACAAACAACACGCTTTTAAAAAGAGAGCTATAAAGTTTGTATACTCAAAGCAAATTCGCTTATCTTATACCTCTCTGGACAATATTTATGATAGCTGATAAACAAAACACATAAAGCGTTACGAATTACGATTCATATTTATTACGATATAGCAGATAAGGTTCTATATAAAATAAGTGGAATAGTAGATAGTGATGCTGCGCCACGCTGCATGCATGTAGCCGCATTGGGTCGGCACGTCCGGGGAGGTACCTCTCGCTTACACGATACCGGTGTAAAGGGGCAGGTTTGCTGTCGCTTTTCTCGCGGTGTGTAAGTAGCCGGTGGCCCATGGAAGAGGGTGGAAGAAGGGCAAACGCATCTGTATAACCTCTATGCCGATGTCTATGATCATTATGGAAATGACTCCGACTGCTTGCTTGCCCTTATACTAAAAATATTCTTGTATAAATCGGACTTATTAATTCGACTTGCATGGAAACTTTACACATGAGTGGGTAGATAAGGTCTGATGATAATAAAGATAATCATGTAATTTGTGTTACCGCAGTATCCCCGGTAACTAGCCCGGGCAATTTCCTAGTCGTGACTGGTCCCTTACTAACTATTGTTTTAACTTTTATCTTGTCTGTAACTTGTTAAGTATTTCTTGGCTACTATGCACGCATCGGAGAAAGAGATATCGACGTTATGTGCGAAGAGACTTTATTAACAAAAGCAACTATGACCTTTTCGTTCAACAGCTAGGTTCCGTACCCATACTTACAATTATTGTGGGTGAAAGTGGAGACGCAAATGTCTACCAGAAATTCCCAAATGCGCTTATTTGAAATATAACAAATTAATCAGAGAACCTTAACCTGTTTTGACAAGTGTGATTTGCAAAAAATAATAAATTGTTTAAATGTTTAGTAAAACAACGTGCTTATCACGTTAAAAAAATTAAAACTACCTATTTGTTTTCAATTTATGCATAATTTGTCTATTAAAACTAATACACGAGAATAAACGAGAAACGAAAAAATATTAAGACCATTTTAAAATAACTACGCTACGCTATCTTGTTTAGTAATTAATTCGATATAGTCATTTAGATTTAAATCATAATAAATTAGGTAAAGCAAAGGAAATGAAACTCGAAATCTAATGTGACTGTGTGAGTAAATGTTCAGTAAAAAATGTTATAATTAAAATCTAAAATGAAACTTAATCGGAGGTTGGGCTTGTCGGCGTTTCAAGACGGGCCCAGTTTTTTACACCTTGAGCGATGGCGAGATTAGGGTTGCCAACCGTATAAGTATAATATATTTCAGGTCTGTGTACTATATACTGTTGAAGATATAGGTATATAGTACGCAAAAAATACTACATTTTCAAGACTGAAATATTTATATTACAAAAATCGTGTTTATTGATGCTCAATGCCTCAATAAGCCTTTTTTTTAATTGTACATGACCGCCTACCTATTCTAAATTTTATTGATTGCAGTATACCTACTATATTTTTTAAAGCACATTTTGAAAAATACTATATTTCACCGAAGAAATGTTGGCAACCCTAGGCGAGATCCACATTTTTCGGCTATCTCTATCGGCAACCCAGAACCCAAGTTATACAAAACAGATACCACATATAGAGGTAGGCTCTATATGTGGTATCTGTTTTGTATAACTTGTATAACAATTATAACATATATTCATATACCACTTTTTCATCACAGTTTGCTCAGAAGCCAATAATAATAATATAATTTATTATTATTATTCACTAGTTGACAATAATTATTAACAACACAAAATAATATTAACAATACGACACTATTATTGGTGTAATAACTAGCAGAGCAATTGAAAAACCTAAATATGTTATTTTTCGAAATTGTGCTATTGGCTCAAAATAGGGATCTACGGCTGCTCGTTTGCACCCTTATACTACAAAAGAAAAGGTCTTAGCAGCAATGTAATGACATGACTCATGTCACGGTCAACTGGCTTGACGATATGAAATTGGTATAGAGGTAGCTTTTATCCCTTAAGGGATGAAATAGTTGTTGAATGTTGTTATGTATATGAACACGAAGAAATAAATTTTAAATGAAAAGTTTGACCGTCTTAAAGGAGGACAAAAGCGAATGCTGCCTGTACATAATTAAACCAAACTAGGAGTATACAAATATAATTTTTAAATTAGTACTTCACTAAAAATAGCTTCCATTGCACATAGCGAATACTATTGAAGTGCCTACATTATATGCGGAATGTAGTAGATGTAGAGAGTTTACAACTTGAACGATGGATTTAGCAGGGCTGTCCAAACACGGAGCGTGTGCCGTATGCGACGTAGTAGGTACTTTTATTAAACCTATGACATTTATCTACCGCAATCACGAAAGTGCTTAGGGCGAACAGTATGTGTACCAGATTTATTAAGTTTCTTGGAAAGCTTGTACAAAATTAAAGAATAATGAAACCTAGAGAAGGAGTTAGATAATGTGTACACCTTATTTGTGCAAGTGCACAAATCATAAATTTTGTAAAAGTCAATAAATTTTAAACTATTTTCTCTTACACCGCGAACCAACTTTTCAATAGTATCAAAATCAAACGAGCAATCCGAGGCATTTTGAGCCTTCCGACGCTCATAAACATCTACAACGTTTCTTGTGCAGAAGCGTTGCCCTTCTTAACCCCATCCCCAACGGCTCACCGGCTACTTACAAACACAAATAACCCGATAGCATAGTCATAACTTTTAAAGTGTCATTATATGAGGGAGAGGTACTTCCCCGCTCGTGGCGGTTCGGCTACAATGAGTACTACCTTTCACTAAAAAACTAACATTAATTCTGACATTCGCTTTTCGTGCGGCGTGTATTAGTAGCCGGTGGCCCATGGGGGTGGGAGGACAAAAGGAGGGCAGCGCATCTGTATAGCCCCTATGCGGATGTCTATGGGCGTCGGTTGTCATGAAAATAGCTCCGACTGCTCGTTTGCCCACCATAAAAAAAACATAGAGATAGTTTGAAAAGGAATTTTGCTTTCGAACCGGCATCTCGTTTGCACAGCCCTATTGCACAGAAAGAAGTATGGCCGGCGCGTGTATTGCTGCATTCCCGTGCATACAATGTGTGCCGCCCTTGATTTGGCGCATAAAACAGAAATAGAAGTGTATCACTTCCTCGAGCATAGCTCGTTATATCTCTAGTAGAACATAACATACTCAACATTATACTCATGTCACATTTTATTGCCAATCAAATTTTATTTCATCATCATCATCATGCCGCCGGAGGACGTCCACTGCTGGACATGGGCCATAGAGCGCCATACGTCACTGTCATGAGCAACTAGCATTGCCGCTTTAACCAAGTCGTCAGTGCACAAAAATGGAAATTTTATTTACAGTCGAATGTTTTGAATCGTATCAATAACATTTAACGACGTGGTTTTTAAAAGGTAGAGTACCTACTAGCGCGTGAAAGTAGAGTACCTATTAGCTCGTGAAGGTAGAGTACTGGCGCGTAAAGGTAGAGTACTGGCCCGTAAAGGTAGAGAACTGGCGCATAAAGGTAGAGTACTGGTGCGTAAAGGTAGAGTACGAGTTATTTAATATATCTAATACCATTTTTCATTTAAAACGGTAACGATAAAATAAAATGAAAAATGTATGTACGTATTAAATGAAAAAGCGAAACAAATCCGGGCGGGATTCGAACCCATGACCCATACTCTGCTTACCCGAGCTATGTTAGCACTGGCCAGTCGTCGTCAATGTAAATTGTACCGTAGCTGGCGGGAGATGGCTAGTTCTATATCGTTTAGTCTATATTGTAGACGCGCGAATTGCTCGCGGTCAAAATCGTGCGTAAGAGTTATTACCATTTTAAATTGAAATTAATGAACCACTGGCATACATATGCAATTATATGTACTATAAGTACACAGTTATTGTTTGTTTTGTGGAGTATTTTTGGATATCGCCAGACCTCCTTGATTAACCTTACTGCCGAAGGTTTAAGTAACTGTAGTTATCATGATCAATATTCTGCCTGCTTCAGTAAAAAAGTTTCTTATATCCTATCTTATTAATATTATAAATGCGAAAGTTTGAGTTTGTTTGTTTGTTACTCCTTCACGCGAAAACTGCTGAACCGATTTTCAGGAAATTTGGCACACACATAGAGGGTAACTTGGATTAACACAGGATAGTTTTTATCCCAAAAAATGTTGGCATCCTGTGGGATGGCCATGGGACGATTTTCCACGATCTCGAAATATACGCAGGTGAAACCGCGGGGCGCAGCTAGTCCTATATAAAGAATGCTAAGATCGCCGATCCCGGAATTCGTGTATCTGAATATTGTAAACATGTTTGTGTTCTTGTAATAAAACTATTTTAACGGATTTTATCGCGGTTTATTTAAGTATTGTACAATCCCGACGTTTCAGCAGCTGTACAGTAACCATGGTGACCGGTGGAGTGAAATGACAGATGAAAATCCGTTAAAATAATTTTATTACAATGTGTAATAGTACCCTCCTCCCAGGCTACTTCTATACAAAAATAAATGTAAATTATATTTTTTATTGTAAATAATTAAGAATGTATAATGAAGAAATTAATGAGGCCCGCTGAGTTTGTTTCGCCGGTTCTTCTCAGGACAGGGCTAGGGTTGTACCGGTGGTAGATGAAATTTTTGAAGTTCAAAAAGCAATTTTTAAATTCTATTTTCAATAAAAATATTTTGATTTTGATTTTAACATTCGCGTAAACTTAAGAAATCATTATATTTGTATCATGATATTCCTACAAAATCGAAACTCACAGAATTTAATCCACTTTGCATAGTTATATTCATTCAATCAAAACAATATCAACATACAAAGACGTTTCAATAATAAGGATATTGTGTTTGTACAAGCATCAAAATTTAGCCGTTACATATGAACGCATCTGGATCATGCGGTGACTCAACGATCTATATTTAATTAAAATATCCGCAGACAATTATCGCGGGGGTAAAGCGATGTAACCTAATTAATGTCTAAAGCCAACAGTGACAGTTCTTTTTATGAAGACAGGACAGCCAAAAGCCAAAAAAAGGAAGGCATCCTCGAAATGGGGGGTTGTTGGACGAAAGTATGGTGAATTTTTGAATGTCATTTATTATACACCATAGTGCCATGACTTGTGGTATAGTGGTACGTTTATCCATAGACTTGAGGGGAATCTCGGGTCACATAAAAGTGTTGGGACTTTTCATTTCTAATAACAGTCCGGAGTCAGGAAGT
>LUGF01016645.1:253146-279352 GCA_001625245.1 Calycopis cecrops | reverse complement strand
TAGTTTTAAAAGAACAAACACCAACAAAAAATATATTTTTTTCATTCCTCAGTTACATGTATGGAGTGCACTTAATATCTACTTTATTTTTCAAAATCTAACTACATAATTTTAAAGGGGTTCATAAAATACGCCTACTTTTTTTTCAACCATACTTTTATTTATGGGTAGGTATGTTATAGTTGAAATTATCAGTATGTCAATCCTTTAACTGTCTGTGACATACTGACGGTCGGACATGACGAAATTATGGGGGTCCGATTTATGCGATTGGGCTACGAAACCCTAAAACGTGTCAGAGTTATATTATTCAAACAACAGAGCTCAAATGCGCTAGAAATATTAATCTACATCTAGACTTTTACAGATTATAATAGGTGGATTGTATTAGAACATTGAACAATTAAGCGCTTTTTATTTTAAATCGAGCCATTGTAGCCTTTTATTGGCGTCGTTACGTTTGCTGAGGTCAATTTTGTTATTAGACCGCCCAGACTGCTAGATTGCTCGCTTCAAGGGTTGCCTGAAGATAAATAATTTTAATCAATATAAGGCTAGTTTAAATGTTAGAGAATGTATTGGCATCTTTATTATGCTTCGTCAAAAAGGAAAAAAAATCACATGGTTGTCTCTATTTTTCCGTCAGTCTGTATGACTATGTACAAACTTGTATTTGTAGTTCCTTTCATACAAAATGAAGGCGTGCATCCGGAAATGTAAGTTTGGCAACTTTTATATGTAGTAAATCCTGTCCCACTCGTACTCGACCGTTTTTTCAACAAGTAAATATTATAGCTTAAAGATTATTATTAGCTCAACAATCTATTTTATGTTTACCAACAGCAATGAAAAGAAATGATGGTACGGAATATTCCATTTAATCTGTATTATTGAGAATTAAGGTCTTCTGTAGTAATTCAGAACACCTCATTTTTGCTAAATATTTTTAAAACAATATCTAAAAGCTAACAAAAGCAGCATCGACGAAAGAAAGGTTTTTACTCGCTTAAAGTGCGTATTTTTAATCACTCTATGTGATTTATTATTATTATTTTATGCGAATGCGAAGAGCCTGACCAAACTCTAGCCCATACTGTGAACGACTGTCCGCTCCGTTGTTTCCAAGGAGGTTACTCCGTACATCGGTTCACACCAGCAACTGAAAAATGGTCGCGAAGTCTAGATATATTATAGTATAAGATCCTAAAGCACAGCCATTCGAAATGATGATCACTCTTTAATTTCGATGCGTGCCATTAAAATATGTAAAAATAATCCTGACCATTTCTTGGTAGTAAATCTTGATTTAACTCCAATCCGGGTATCAAATCCAGAGATCTCAGAGCCGATGACATCAGAGATACCAAGAGCTAGCATATTTACATAGATTGTGAGTCTTTGTTTAGCATTCCTGCTTATTGTGTAGCCATGCCCTCGGTCTTTGTTTTTACCAGTATATAGTGCGCGACTGAGCGTGCCCTAACTCCTTGTTTTTTGATCATAAACCTCAATTTCCTTGAGCCATGCGACAGTTTAATTGTCCCTATATAATACTTATTATCATTGTTCTATTTGTGACATTAACTACTCTTAGTACTGATCTATGATCGTATATTGTCTTAATCCAACAATGTTAAGGGTTATACGTCAGAGTAAATGATTAGATCTCTATCATCGATCATTCGTGAGCTTCGTGTTATCTAAGAGGGACTGCAAGTACAGTATTGTAACTGTTTATTGGGGTCATATTCAGCTGCAGAAACTGATAAGTGTATAACTGCTTATCATTTTCTCCAATAACAAATGTGATGATTAATTAAGTAGCCGGTGTAGGCCACCGGCTACTGTTATGAATTACGTATACCGCGCAAGGAATTTTTGTATGTTGTGCATTGTTGTATTTTGCGTAAGTTTCTAGTAAGAGGTAGCGCCACAATGCATGTATGCATGTAGTCGAATTAGGCCGGCATGACTGGGGAGGTACCTCTCGCATATACAAAACAGTGTGGTGTGTAGGTAGCCGGTGGTCTATGGAGGTAGGAGGAGGAAGAGGGGCAAAGGCATCTGTATAGCCTCTTTGCGGATGTTTATGGGCATCAGTAGTCTTGAAAATTGCTCAGATTGCTCGTTTGCCCCCTTATGCTATAAAAAAACCGGCCGAGTGCGAGTAGGATTCGCATTCCGTTCCGTTTCCGAGGGTTCCGTCCCATCGAAAGGTATAGGTGTATGCGACATTTTTTACCAGAAAATAAAATAACGTGGTTTTTCATAGCCTTTGTATGAACGACAAACTTGTATTTGCGTTTTTTTTTTAATTTATTATTTCTCAATAACTAATAATGATATCTCGGTCAAACCATTTCATAGATAGTTTTCATTGAGTAGATACCTATATATTTTTTAGATTTCTCACTCTTATTTTAACCAAACCATTCACATATTTCGTGCTAAGCATCTAATAACCCAAAATATCAAAATTGTACTTATAGGGCATGGAATAAGTGAAAAAGTGTTAATTAAAATTTTACTTATAGGATCTGAATAAGGGTAATAAGCGTTTAATTGCCAGTTATTACGGGACTTGGACTCCCACACAAACTTCGGTGCGATCTCGTATCGCAAGCACCTGCGCCGTGGCAAAACGTAGGTTCAGGCACATAAGCCTGATTATAAGTAATCTGTTCCAATAAATCCAAATTTGTTTTGAATGCAGGTAACCCACCCAGGCAATAATTGCAGGTGAGTATTTTAAGTTGCACTCCCTATCCCTAACAGGGGATAGGAGGGAGGTGGTGATACAATCGTTGGAATATTCGAAAAATATTGAATACGTGTTTTTTTTTTTTTTTCAAAAGTCTCCACGGCAACTAGCCTAGACGGGTAGTCTGGAACACCCATAGTGTAGGCATACATTAATTGACAAGAAATATTGATAACGGTAGAAATATTACTTGTTGTCCTGCGTCTTTAGTTACAGTCTGTAAAGAGTTTCAAGGGTAGCTTCGGCGTTTAAATAGATACCACAATATGCTCACAACATAATATGCTGATCTTATCGTAGACTAATCGTCATAAGTGGGATCTAATGGGTGGTGATACTGGTGGTTCGAATACCCACTAAAACAATACGAGTATATTCATGTGCCCCGGTTTTTTCCGCAGACAAATCGCCACTTGTGTATCATGCGATAGGGTAATTCTCAATTTAATATTTCACCACCTTTAAGCCATGCGTCCGTCTTAAGTCCGGGAGATGTTATCTCGGGGACGACATTTCATCTCGCCCTCGTTTCCCACAGGGAGGCCGTATTGTGCATATAAAAGCCTCCTTTGTCTTTTGCTCATATTAATTATGCACATCTGCTGCTTGCAAGTTACGACAAAGATGCATTAATATCGTATTACGTAATATAATAAAACTGCTTTAAGCGCTTTATTTTAGTCTTTTACAATCCTTTTTTTTTCAAATATCACACAGAAATCATGGTCATTGGTCACGCTTAGACTGACAGATGTCCTGACGAAATAAGTTATTAAGTTACCCCCGTTTGTAATTCTGTAGTTGTTACGATTAACACAAACGTTCTCGTAGTCTTGAAATGTTATGATTGATTTTTGACCTCATTATTTTTATCACTAGGTACTAAGCAGACGTACGTACCCAGCCATCTTCTTTAGGTATTGAAATTTAATTTTTTTCCATAACTTCACGGATCCACTTAAAGCAATCGGTTTTCTTTATTCAGGTTTTGCACTTAACCAAACCTAATATAGTGGCTTGGATCATCTTCAGTATCTTCACAGACAACATTTTTTTTAATTAATAAATAATTGAAATCTTCGAGTAGGTACAATATTATTTAAAACTTCGGGACACCTTTTACCATGCCTTTTGTAAAGCATTCTGACTCATGAGATTGTAAGATACTTAAATACACCGAGAAAAGTAATTAAAATATGTTTTATTATAATATTCGAGTAGACTTAAGAAACCATTATCCTATTACATATAAGTTGTAAACCACGTTCGTCCAGTCTGCGCTTGTCCTAAGCCGCGTTACAAAGTTGCCGGTCATTCACCCCGCGAGGCCGTTTAAACACTGCTAGCCGTTGCTATGTCCTAGGTATATGATACAGGGTTGAGAGAGACGTTTTTTACCTGATTACATTGAATTAAAAAAGGATACGGTTATTTGTATATTCAAATTCAAGCCACTTGAGATTTTTAGCTTTTTTGGAGTAAAGCGCTCACGCGAAGCGAAGAGTCTGCATTGGTCCTTGCTACGCACAACACCAAGCGGATGACTAGGCTCGTAGTAACTCCAGAAATGGCTTCCATAGCACCCGCTCAAATCGAATCCCTCCACGCCGCGCGCCGTGCCAAACAGTCTTGAAAGGATGACTTCATACTTTCATAATCTCAATAGATGTAGCAGCCATTCTGGCTTAAACAGGGCAATTATTTTACACTAAAAAATAACAAACCAATTGATAGTAGACAATAAATAATAATAATAAATTAGTATTTTTTTAATTAGTAATAAAAACAACACAATGCAAATCCATTGTATTATATTAAATTTAATTAAAGAACATAAAATTTAATAATCTATGACCTGATACGAATGTAATTTGAATGATACAATTTTCTAATAGATTATTCTTTCAGAATTGAGCTGAAAGTTTAAGAATGCTGTTCTTATGTATGCATGCTCCTCCGTTTTATACTGATAAGCTATTGCTTCGAAAGAATCAAGTCCGTATGTAACCGTAACGTAGTGATATTGTTTGAATTATTATTACTTACAGGCTGGCAAAAGAATATTATAAAAATAAAAATTGATAATTTAATGTAAGGTGTGACAACCCTATTGCAATAAAGTTCAAACGCAGAATACAACTGGTGACAATGCCACGTCCAAGGCAAATAAGGACAGTTTATCCCAGAGGTCACCAAGATGGCATTTTGAATACTTTTTCTTTTTGCGCTCGCGTACGCACTGCGTACGCCTTCGCTTTCAATTCAAGATTTTTGTTCTATTTCTAAAGGATTGAAGTATGCCAGATATTTGTCAGTCCTTGGTATCAGGTATGTTTGAAGAAGAAGGATATGTCTGAAGTATTCCTTCTATATTAGATCTTAGTTCTGTACAAATATAGGACCAGAAGTGTGGTTGCTTCTAGCTAAAAACTTTTATAATTTTATATTCGTTTGATTTAGTTTATTTATCTGTTTTGTATTAGCTAATTATATAGAACGGGCCTTGTGGTTTAACCCACGTAACGTCAATTAAATAAACCAATAATTTTTCGGAATAAAAACTAGTTTTTTCTTATTCTTCCGAATTAACATCTCCACCAAATTTCATTCCAATCCGTTCAGTAGTTTTTGCGTCCAAGACTAACATACAAACATACAAAATTTCACATTTATTCTACCTATTGGTAGAATAAAATAAGCGAATCTAATTTGCACTCGTAAGCTTTATAGTGAAATATCAAATAGCCTATTAACTTAATATAAAGAAATGTTTTCTTGGTAGGTCCATTGACGCGCTTATGAACTAAAATTCACACTACACTTTTGTCATAATAAAGCTTATGATTTAACCGTCAGCTGCTCTTTATTATTTACGACAAAAGAATATCTTGCGCGTATTAAAACCATATTCGCCGTCTTGTGAATAAGAATATGAAGGTTTTATTAGGCTTGGAATCATATAATGGAGTCCAAGCACAATATTCTTTCAGTACAAGACGCCGGCTCGGCAGACGGTGACCCAGTTATCTTGGAACCTTGATTTGTACGGGACGCGATGTCTGCGCTGCGTTTACATTCTACTTATGTAGTTTTTATAACAATGACACTATTCACCGTACAATCTTCCCCTAAACTTGCAAAGTATGAAATCCTAGGGAATGATGTCTAATATGTATGTCAGCAAATGCCGAGTTTGGGACCGATTTTGCAATGTGATGATTGAACATTGACTGTCATTTGTTTTACTATCTGTATGGACCTTTGCAAAATAAACGTTTATTTGTTTATTTAATATCTATTAGTTTCACTCCTGAATTTTGACTCAACCCCTATTTCACCCTCTCAAATACCCTTTTGATTGTACTAATTGAACGATTATGATAAATATAAAGGGTTTTTATAACATAAATTATATGCAGTAGTTTATCAGCCCCTACTATAAAACGCACTCGATCGCAAAGGTTAATTAAGTCACGTTACGTAACGGCGTGTTTTTGCGCATGAATTCCGATGGAATTCCAGCGCGTCACGAGTGCGGAGAAGACAATGTTGTTCAGTGTCAAGGCCGGCCTACAATGTTGGCGTTTGTTGGCCCAGTGAGCTGAGCCACTTGTGACGTGATCACAGCTCGCGTTGCGCAACGCGACATTCATTGTCCGCTCCGATCGTTATTCGCTTTTTTATAGTCTGAAGGACGTCTGAGAGGTGACGTTGGTAGGGGAAGTAGTTGCGGCTTAGGGCGAGGTTTTGTATGAGGTAGTGCCATGCATGCATTTAGTCGAATTGGGCCGACACGACCGAGGAGGTAAATCTCGCTTAGACTATACCGGCGCAAAGCTGTGCTGTCGCGTTTCGTGCGGTGTGTACGTAGCCGGTAGCCCATGGAAGGAGGAGGAGGAAGGAGGGCAACGCATATGTATAACCTCTATGGGCAGTGGTAATATGTGATGGTTAATTGTTTGGATAAAACTTCATCTCATCTCGCCGTGCCGGTCTACAGGTATGTGCTTCCGTTCCCTACATGGGTAAAAGTCACCCGTTTTTCCGGTCCGCTACGTTAAGCCTAACAAGGCCTTTTTGCCGTCATCTGTTCGTATCCATTATGACATGCCCATTAATATTATGTCTTAATACAATCGCAGTACACAATCTGTTAATGTTTTTTACTACATAATCGAGAGATACTTTTTCTAGGAGTACTGTGTACTCTCTCGCTCACACTATACCGGCGTAAAGTGACAGTGCTATCGTGTTTGCGGTGTGTAAGTAGCCGGCGTACGATGGGGGTGGAAGGAGGGCAACGCATCGCAATGTCTACGGGCGTTGGTAGTCATGAATGGCTTCCACTGCTCGTTTGCCCCTTTATATTCTTAAAAAAATCCTATATGTTAATCCAAGTTAGTCTATGTGTGTGTAAATTCATGAAAATCGGTTTAGCGGTTTTTGCGTGAGAGGGTAACAAACAAACATACAAACTTTGCCATAATATTAAGTAGGATTAGTACAATAAGTACAAACGTGCATCGGTATCATTTGCTGACTACCTCCATTAACATCCACGTGGTTAATAGTCATGCAGTCGTACTGCATTCCTTCTCATTCTCCCAATTAGCCACTGTCTACTCAAAAACCGTACAAACGCAATATCTGTATCGTGCTAGTCCGAGCCAGCCCGATTTGGTTACAGTGTAGCATTGGCACTACTTCAAACTGTATTTTAGGATTTCTTAAACTTTTTGCAGTCGCGGACCCCTTTCCATAATTTAAAAGCTCGGAAAACCCTTTCAAAGAATATTTTAGAAAAAAGAACGAACCTTATTTATGTAATATGTATTATATTACCTAAAAATCACTGTATGTAGGTACACAAGAATGTTTATTAAGCTATCCCGGACCCCTGAAACATTACGCTACGGGCCCCACTTTAAGAAATCCTGCTGTATGTACCGACTGCATGTCTCGGTTATCTTAGAATCAGTAAAACTGTATAGAATCACAGAAAGATATTTCTCGCTTTTATGTATTGCTATTTTTATGTTTTGCTATGATCTGATACGACACATTGTGATGAAATATTGATGGATATCATGCAACTCTAGCATTCTCCATGTTAAGACAGATCTATGGTAATCGTAATGTTAGCGATCGCAGTTTCACTCTAGTTGGTAGTAGGAATTAGCTGCACGTAGCAGTAATACGAATATCTGTAAATAATAAGAGGTAATAGTAAGAGGTAGTGCCACGCTGTATGCTTGCATGCAGCCGAATTGGGCCGGCACGACCGGGGAGGTACCTCTCGCTTACACGAGACCAGCGTGAAGTGACAGCTGTGCTGTCGCGTTTCGTGCGGTGTGTAAGTAGCCGGTGGCCCATGGAGGTGGGAGGAGAAAGGGGGGCAACGCATCTGTATAGTCTTTATGCAGATGTCTATGGGCGTCGGTAGTCATCAAAATGGCTACAACTGCTCGTTTGCCCCCCTATACCATAAAAAAAAAAAAATAATCTGTAAATAAGAATGCCACATTGCATGCACGTAGCCGAATTGGGCCGGCACGACCGGGGAGGTGACTACCTAGCTCTCGCTTACCTACAGGACAATGGCGTAAAGTGACAGGCTTTTCGCATTTCGGTCGCGTTCGGTGTGTAAATAGCCGGTGGCCCATGGAGCATTGAAGAAGGAGGCCAACGAATCTGTATGAACTGTGCGGATATCTATGGCCGTCGATAGTCATGATAATGCATCCGACTGCTCGTTCTCGCCCTTATACAATAAAAAAGAGGGACATTGCAATCTGAAGTAGTCACCATCAGGAGATATATATAAGTAATTTAAACTTGACTAATAATGTGACAAAATAAAAATGGCAAAAATGTATACCTCGAATGTCTTTAACTTGTAAAAAATTAAGACATTTTTTAGTGTCAGCCGGTTTTGCCACTCCCCAGGACATTCCAATGCCATCACTTGACACACTTTTTGTCCCTTTTTTGTGCCAGCAAATTCGTTTTTTCATCCACCCTCATCAGTCATAACTTTGGTTGATTTTTTTAAACAGTACAAGAGGGCAAATGAGAAGTCGGAGTCCTTTTAGTGACTACTGACAGTCATATAGTCTGCATACATTTTATACAGGTGTATTGCTCTTCCTTCTACCATGGCTCATAGTTTACTGTAAGTGTGTAATGCCTCAAAGCTTATTAATTAACTATTAACTAAATATAGAACACCAATATACTTGGTCTGGTCATAAATACTGTTACAATTAAAAATAAAAAATATTACATTTGAATATGGATCTCTCTGTCATTTTTATACGATTGTTCATTGTGTTTTCTCATTTTGGCGCCCATACATTGTACAATTTTTGCGATATTAAAATGGAGTGGGGTGATAAAGAGAACAGGATCGCTGTGACTGCATTACACAAAGTAGGTATGGAGTCAAATGCAATTTTTAAAACTCTCCATAGACTGGGTATTAGTCAAATGTTTGTGTATCGGGCTATTAATAGGTACAATGAGACTTTCTCTGTTTCTGACAGGGAAAGTTCTGGTCGTCTACGAAGTGTTCGTACGAAAAAGGTGGTCAAAGCAGTAAGTGAAAAAATTCGGATAAATCTTGTCCGACAACAAATGATTTTATCTCGGGAAATAAGGAAAGCACCTAGAAACATGTCGCGTATCTTAAGAAACTTGCAGCTTATAAGAGACGCACTGGTCATTTCTTAACTGATAAAATAAAGATGAATGGGTTGGTAAAATCGAAACAACTACGTATTGATGCTCAAAGTTCTAAGGACACTTCCCAATTTGTATTATCCGACTTCAGTGATGGTGTAGTGGGGTGTTAGAGCTATGAAGGAGTGACTGAGCCATATTTTTGTAAAAAAGTTATCAAAACAATCCCTACGATTGGCAGAGAAGAATTTCCCCATGGAAAGAGTGCGTGCTTCTATTTATAAATGGCCTCAACGTTTAAAGGACTGTATTGCAGCCAACGGAGAACCACTTCGAATAAGCTTTTTATATCTTTAATTGTTTTATATTTGTGTATTAAACTAACACACTTCAAAAGTAATTTAATTTTTTTTCTTTGTAACAGAAGTTATGGCTAGACTGTGTATAGGTAATATAGGTCAACCACTACATGTATCGTACCTTTGATAGCTAAAGTCACTACTCGTCTATTATCACCTTATTTACACCTGCCGTGTTGGTTGTACATAATATATTGTATTAAATATTTGCATATTGCATTTATAGAGAAGTACAGTTTATCGCACTCTCACATGACGGCATTGATATAAGATCCGTCATGTAATGTGGAGCGAGTACAAAGCTTAGGTGTCAGGTGAGCCATGGTGGAGGGAGGCAGAACGAGGGCAACGCATCCGTATAGCCATTGTGCGGATATCTATGTGCGTCTGAGTCATGAAAATAGATCTGATTGCTCGTTTGTCTTTCAATACCATAAGTAGAAGTAGGTTGACTCGGCATCGTTTAATTGAGTATTAGGTAACTAGTCTAACAAAGTGACCCATTTCACATTGCTAGATATAGACTAGCCCACTTAATTTTTTTTATAGTACCACTAAGGCCAGACCAGATATTTAACTACAGTCAGTTGATTTATTTCCGAATCGGTACCGACCTTCGAAAATGGGATCCTCGTATTTTGCGGATGTTTATGGGCGGTTGTAATCATTAAACCTGCTTGTTTGCCCCTCATATAAAAGTAAAAGCGCTCCCGCGCACTAGGCGTGCGTGACCAGCCTAGTCCGTCTAATTCACTTCGTGCTGCAACGGAACGGATAATTAATTATTGTGCCTACCTCTAATTTGCGTTGTCAGACATTATAATAATTTATTGGCATTCCTCTATTGTAAACAGGTTTGCAATAGGAATCCTACTGATATTATAAATGCGAAAGTTTGTATGTTTGTCTGTTTGTTTGTTTGTTTCTTACTCCTTCACGCAAAAACTGCTAAACCGATTTTCATGAAATTTGACACACACATAGAGGGTAACTTGGATTAACACACAGTATAGTTTTTATCCCGAAAAATGTTCCTGTGGGATGCCATGGGATGATTTTCTATTTTATACGGGATCGAAATTTACGCGGGTGAAACCGCGGGCGCTGCTATTAGCTACTATAACATACTGCAACATAATCTTTCTAGGACTCTTATATGTGGTTTGCTAAACATATCATTTCGCTCTATCAGCATTTAAAGCATTAATAAACTTATTATTAATTACGTCACAAAATATCAAAATCGACGCTGCCGTACTGGGGCAGTAGAAACCCTTACTGTCACTACACTTAACACTTGTTGTCACTACTCTTATTCTCAGTTAAGTTCAATAAATGTTGCAATCCATAATAGGAAGAAATTTACATTCATCATAATTTTTATCAGGATTTATTTCACCGCAATTGTACCAATACATCAACTATGACCCCGAAATAAAAAGCTTTTTAATACTTCAGCCAAGTCATATTACCAAGCGATTGATTTCAGAAATAATGATGTATGAATAATGGCTACGCAAGTAGAGCATACATTGTAACATTTTATGCTTGAATAGCGTGAAATTGTCCTGACACATAACACGGATTTGCGATTAATTCGCAGCATAATAATCAAACTGTTTTTACCAACTTTGCTGTCCATTAGGGGGTAATGTTATATGCAGTAACACTTACCTATACAGGACAGATCCCGCTGCCTGCAGATCCTGGACCCTCCAATTATAGCGGTTGAAAGCAGGGCTTTAGTCGCTATTGGACCCCTAAGTGTCGAATCTGACATAGGCCTAGGATCCACCCGGGCTCCTAGGTATCATAGGTACGTAATACTTTTAGTATTCCCCTGCGTCGACAGAACAAAAAAGCCTGAGTTCGTAAGGCTACATCGTCATTTATCGTCCCTTTAATAATCTCCTTGACTTGAGACCAGTCTATCGCTGGGGTGTTCCCGATAGGTCAAGGGTACTCCATTGCAGCGGCTCAATGCTCTCGCAGTGGTTTGTCGTTACACCCACGGAGCAAATGCATCACTCGGTTTATCTAGGGCTGTTCGTACGGTAGGTACTGTAATGTATTCGACATTTTTCTGAAAAATGCCACTGGCCCTTGGTTAGATTAGTATGGCCCTGAGTAAAATGGAACGGATCAAGTAGAACGATGATTGTAGAACATCATATAGTGTGTCGATTTCATTCGGCGTTATCTAAATTAGTTAGGCACTTAATCAGCTATGCGGCTGCTAAACTGTAAAATCTATTGCTTTAGATACAAGTGGATTGAATTTTATTAAACACTAGTTGACTTGACAGCCGTTGTTTTGTCATTATTGGAAAATATATTGTCCTGTATATTTAAAGTCGAGATACCGACTGCAGCATTGTATACAATATTGATAAATTTTATATTTTATTTAGCCATTATGTTACCGAGGTCTAATACCTATATAACAAGAAAGTTTAATCAAAATCCTTCCAGTAGTTTTTGAGTGAAAGACGCACAAGACACAGACAGGTACATTCAAAATATGACCACAGATTTGATCCCTTACAGAGCGCTGCAGTAGAAATCTGCAATCCGCGCCAATTCCATTTATTTAACTTATAATATTTTTTACTATTTTTTTTTATGGTATAGGAGGGCAAACGAGCAGTCGGAACCATTTTCATGACAACCGACGTCCACAAACATCTGCATAGAGGCTATACAGATGCGCTACTCTCCTTTCTCCTCCCACCTCCATGGGCCACCGGCTACTTACACACCGCACGAAACGCGACAGCACAGCTGTCACTTTACGCCGGTATCGTGTAAGAAAGAGGTACCTCCCCGGTCGTGCCGGCCCAATTCGACTGCATGCAAGCATGCAGTGTGGCACTACCTCTTACCGAATAAAACAATTCAAAGCATACCTATATAATTAAAAGGAAATATTTATTTTCTGACATAGGAATTGTTTATAGATACTCGCTCATCATCACGCACATAATTGTTATTCAGATGTGTTATCCTTGCCTTCTCCCTCCAATCGCTCCTCGCCTTTTTTTTATGGCATAGGAGGCAAACGAGTAGTTAGGTCACCTGATGTAAAGTGAACGCCAACGCCCACAGACATCGCCTTACCTCTTACTTACTACTTACTTAACTTACCACGGTATATCTGCCACTTGACGGCATTATGTGCGCACAATTCGGCTGTATCTGGCACTACCTCTTAAATGTGTTAAATATCAAACTCAAACATTTAATAATGTCATTGTGATATTCTCATTACACACCGCCCGTTTTACATTCATGAGTTATGAGGCCAGTCGTAAAAAATTAATGTCTTATCGAATGGCCTCATGAAAATCCAGAACGACAGAAATTTTGCCATGCATATCGCCTCCGATTGATCTGTGCATGCCACAATGAGCTTTATCGACTTGAGATAAAGTTTGAATTGCCTTTAAAGCACCCACAGCTGTTTTGTCGTGTAGCTCGTGCAAGTGAAAAAGTAGTCTGCGCGATAACTTTCGTGCCGCGTATTCACGCTCTCGTTTTGTATAACAGGATCAAAACTCTCGGCGTGATCATTTTTGTATAGTATACGGGGACAGTCGAGCAGTCAAAGCCATTTTCATGACTACCAACGGCCACAGACATCCGCACAGAGGCTATACAGATGCGTTGCCCTCCATCCTCCTCCGTCCTACATGGACCACCGGCTACTTACACACTAGTTTTTTATTGGCCCATAAAGTAAGGTTTTTCCTCTTATGTCTCTCATAGGATCAATTATCTACAGTTTTATTATAGCTCGATAGGAGTAGCAACCGAGCATTAATGTGTATCTTGGATTTCCGCAATGTACCTAACTCTTGATTACACTAACTATTCTGAATTAAGGAAATTGAAATTTCTTCCTACTCCTATTTTCTTCTGATTCAATTCGTTGCGGGTCCCAAGACAGTTTCATCTTTTCCTTCGGGCTCTGTGAGATCATAAAATGAAAGGGTCGTTGTAGTGGCCGCTGTTGATCCTGGTGACACACAAATAAAGTTAAAAAAAAATATATTATGTCAGTAAGTATGTATTTTTATTGCTCAACGCACCGACTCTACGGGATTGTTTGATGTAAGTTTTGCGGTTGAGTTGCTGCGCCCCCAATAACAAACTGACTCCTGTTCTATCTAAACTCTTTTAGGGTCTAAAATTATCACGTGCTCGAGGTCTCGTATTTATGCATATTTTTCTATGCGATGAGAATGTCACAAGCTGTTTTTGTGGTTCAGTTATTTATTTATTTTTTTTAGTATAAGGGGCAAAAGACCAGTCGGAGCCACTTTCATGACTACCGACGCCCATATACATCCACATTGAGGTCATACAGATTGCCCGCCTTCTTCCACCCACCACCATGGGCCACCGGCTACTTACACACCGCATGAAACGTGACAGCGCAATTGTCTTTTTCGCCGTTATTATGTAAGCGAGAGGTACCTCCCCGCTCGTGCCGGCCCAATTCAGCTACATGCATGCGTGAAGCGTGGCACTACCTCTTACTAGAATACCTACTAAACGCGACAGTGTAGCCGTAAAATAGCGTCGATAGTATGTTGAGAATTACTTACTACATGGGAGAATGTGCTCCTTGAACGACGAAGATAATAAATTTCTTTATACATTTCACGTAGCCATTTAAATAGTAAGCATCTCCATATTAACAACGAGCTCAATTTTGCCAAGACATAATCGTCTCTATCATTTTGTAATAAGGTATGAAATACAATTTCTAATGTTCCCGGTTCGCTATATTGACTTAGTAAAGGAGCCGTGTCAATAGAAACAGTATTCATGCGTAGTAACTCACGCATTAGTCGTTCAAACTAACACATCTCATGCGTACAAACAATAGTCTTGGAGCTTCAGGTCTGTACAAAACTATCTTCGGTTAGTACCGGTATTCCTCTTTTGGCCCTCCGCAGTGCCCCGCGCTTGTGGCACTGAGGGCACGGCCCTGTGCCCTGCCAGGTCATGACCTCTACAGCATCATGACCTGGAGATATGTGCTGTATTCTGAAGAGAGGACCCCTCGCTACCGAGCATATTTCGTTCGATCGTGCCGAGTCCTGGGCGGCACAGCCCTACAGATGCGTGGCCCTCCTTCCTCCTCCCCTCCTTTAGCCACCAGCCACATATACTCCCCACGGAACGTTACAGCACAGCTATCACTACTCCGGCATCGTGTAAACTAGGTACTAGTGGTGTGCTTAGAACTCCTTAGTCCTAGAGTAGCGAGACCCACCAGTAGTTCTTTTACAAACTTAGCCTATATATCTGTGAAGTTTGTAAATGAGCGACACAAAAAAAAACCAGTGGGATCATACATACAGTGGACATCTTGTATATATACAGGTTCACCTACACCCGTTCTTTATCCTCCACTAACTTGCCACTGTATACCACAAGGCATGGTCAAATGGCATTAGTATGCAGATTGTACAAGACAGCAGCAGTTGACCCCGGGACCTCAGTGTAAGCGGCCGATAGCATCTGGGGTAACAATGGGTATTATTCATTCGCGCCCCGTCCACCCATCAAACACCCACGTCCAGCAGCCGTAGCCATTTCCCAGCGGAACAAAAAGGACACGCTAGCAGTTCAGTTGCTATTTGACATAGACATACCTACTTAGAGACTATACGTTACATTAAATCGTTTTAAGGCATATCTATTTATGTTGAAATAATTAATTAATTGATGATGTATCTTTCCCCAAAGACGGATGGGCCGTACATTACTTGCAAAGCTCAAAATAGTGACAACATGTTTTTCGGTATATCCCTTTTATATAACTACTTAAGATCTTATAGCAGGGGATTCTTAAACTTTTCGCCTTCCCAGAATTTAAAAGCTCTGCGGATCCCTGTCAAAGAATATTTTAATAAATGGAAACAAACCTTATTTTTGTGATATGCATTATATTAAAAAACACTATATGTACAATGAATGTTAAGGTTTAACTGAGCTACCGCGGACCCCTGACACATGGCGTATGTGTCAGGGGTCCGCGGTAGCTCAGTTACTAGCTAACGCCAAGGACTCCCAAGGGGTCTGTAGACCCCATACCTACTAAGAAACCCTCGCTTATAGGGATACAGAAATAATAATAATACGACGGAAACAATACCTTAATTAACGCACAAAATAGTCAACCCTTAGCATCTTCCGCCAAGTGTGTGATGTTAATACGCTTCTCGTACGCTCTGAGATAGGAAATCGTCCGGCTTCCTGGCACTCGCAGTTAGAAACCGGCTCCGCCATTCCGTGTGGCTGAAGGTCGACGGGCACCGCCTCTCCTACTATGTTGAGGCGACCGACAAGGTTGTATTGAAATGATTGATTGAGCCACTTTCTATCTCTAAGCGAGCCTTATAGTGCGAGAGCCCGTAAACCCCGGCCTTATTCGTTTTACAATGGCGACAAATTTTGACGACCAGGCTGGCGCAGTGGTACAGGACTCTGATAAGTGGAGCATGTTGCGCCAGGGGTCGCGGGTTCGAATCCCGCCTTGGTCATGGATGTCTATATAATATGTACATATTTATATGTATTTCTTTAATAAAAATCTTAAATATATAAAATTTCTTAAATTTATAAAACATATTAAATATATTCCGTTGTGTTACGGGTACTAGACCCGTAACACAAGTCCTTACGGTACTTAACACGGGACTAGGCTAACGTGGTGTGTAAAGTCCACAGATATTTATATTTATATACAATAGTTGAGAGTACAATTATAGTAAGAGATGGTGCTGTCGGTAATAAAAGGTAGTGCCGCGTTAATAAGAGAGAGTGCCACGTGCATGGATGCATGCAGCCGAATTGGGTCGGCACTACCGGGGAGGTACCTCCCGCTTACACGAGACCGGTGTAAAGTGATAGCTGTGACGTCGCGTTTTGTGCCGTGTGTAAGTAGCCGGTGGCCCATGGAGGTGGTAGGAGAAAGGAGGACATCGCATCTGTGCAGCCTCTATGTGGATGTCTATGGGCGTTAGTAGTCATGAAAATAACTCCAACTGCTCGTTTGCTCTCGTATACCATAAAAAAAAGAAAAAATGTTTTTTAGCACATGCTCCAATTTCATCCATTATGGTTTACAATGAAGTTGGAATCGTTACCGCACGAGCGGAGCGAGCGAGCGAGTGCGATAAAACGGCGCGTGCGACGAACGACGAAACTCCCGCGTATCGTTCACTATTTTTTAACACAAGTGTGATTAATCCACTTCAATTAACTAAATTATATTCAGTGTTACATCATATTTTGGACATAACAACTGAAGGAATCCAGGGGATTATTATTTATTATTAACAAACCACTGTCAACTTTATTTTAATGCGGATAGACAGAAGTCTTTACCTCACGCCGTGCACTATTTCCTGCAATAATTTGCGTTTTATCTCATGATTTTGCGGGAGTTAAATGCGGATTTATCACACGCAATGTTAAAAAAATATATAGAAGGAACTACGAAAACTGTCTACCAACTGAGAAATTGATAACTTAAACTTCATAGTAAATAGAAGCAACACTGTTATATTTAAATCTTATACTTAAATCAATTGCTGAGAGTTTTATAGTTTTCATAAAATGACTGCCTGGTAGCTATGGGCTCTTAGACTAGTTCTTAGAAGCCCAAACTTTCAATAAGTTTTCTTACTCAGTTAAATCCTATATATTTATCTAAACAACATTTTCCCTTTAATACGATTAATAACTCATACTGCCAGCACATCCGGATGCGGAGATTTGTAAATATTATGCATTAATAGACAGTTTCTCCGTGAACATGCTATGATAAGCTCTTAAGAACTTGTATAATTCTAATTAATTATTTTATAAGACATTTGATCATAAATACCAACAACCCGCGTTTTTTACTTGCATTACTCGGCTTCTATTTGTCCTATTTTAATGGTAAATAGCATATTATCTTCGTCGTTAAATGGGCTATTAAATACCGAAAATATATATTATATTTATTCAAATCCGATATTCAAATCTGACCAGCAGTTCCTGAGTTTAGCGCGTTAAACCAAACAAACTTTTCTTTTTTGTATTTTTGTTTTTTTTGTTTGTATGTTTGTTTGTTTATTACTCCTTAACGCAAAAACTGCTGAATCGATTTTCATGAAATTTAGCACACACATAGAGGGTAACTTGGATTAACACACAGATAGTTTTAATCCCGAAAAAGTGTTCCTATGGGATGCCATGGGATGATTTTCCAAGATATCGAAATTTACGCGGGTAAAATCGCGGGGCGCAGCTATTAATATCATAAATGTTACTGGCAGCACATAAATATAACTTAATAAGCCCCAGATGATAACCAAGTTATAACGTGTGGCCAACATGTGTTGGGCATTTCACAGCATCTCCGTGGTGCATAGCAGCTGGGCTTCACTTGGCTGTCTTCTTTCTTGACTGTATAAGTCATTGCGTTCACTCTTCCGCTTTGTTTGGGGAAGGAATCTGTAACCACATCCTACTCCTATTTTCTTCTGATTGAAACCGTTGCGGATCCAAAGACTGTGATCTCTTGGGATCCGTGCGATTATATCAAACCGTTTCTGGAGATTTAGAAGTAACAGTGATGTGGTAGTTTCGTAGGCCAAGCCCGAATTAAAACAAACCTGGTAAAGGAAATCGTTGTTAATTTATTTAAATAAATATCCTAAGCTCCAAAACAGATTAAGTTATGCTGGATTTTAATACCCATCATCAGGGTATTAACTTAAAAACAACATTACCTTTTATAAAGAATAATGAGGACTACACCAATCATCTTTCCATATAAAAATCCTTATAATCGTCACCCATTTCATTATTTTCCTCCTCTCTATCACCACTGGTAACATAGAAACCCGCGACTGTGTAGCTGGCACTTCACGGCGGTATCATGTCAGCTGTACACCCCCGGTCGTGCCCGCCAAATTCACTGCATTTAGTATGACACTGTCTTTTACTGTATTTTAAGTTTAAAGTAGAAAGTAGTTTTACGATCATAATGCATTAAATCCGTCGTACGAAACATATTTGTAACATACAATCCTTTTACTGTTAAGGTTCTGACGTGAAGAAACGATCATAATTTTCAACCCTTTCCATCTTTTTGATGAAATTATTCCAATTCATTTTACATGTCGTCTCATACTAGAAACTTTTAACTATCGCTTTCGTAAAAGAGTATAAACCTACTCAATAACAAATGTAAAATATATTCTATTCTATACATATAATAAAATCGTAGGAAAGGGCCATCTCTAAGAGATAGCCCTCTTACTTTACTCCTTTTCGCTAGAAAAAGATATCCTTAATTTTTTTCATTAATTATAATAACATAGTAGCAAAATATAATGTAGGAAATGTACGGTTGTTAGGAAAGAAATAGTGTTATAAATACATGGCGACTAGATGGATACATAACTAGATAATAGCTATAGACAACTCGAATCTGCCCGTGCAGTTCTGCCAACCTTGACCGGAGATACACGTGGCTACGACAGTTGCGGCGGCGAGACCACATGCACATTCAATTGTGAATATTCTATTTGAATTGTGGAAATGCAATGAAAACCAATTTACAAACGAAACGTAGTAAATTTTCGAATATATGAAATGATTTTTTTTATTATTTAGTGTTTTGTGAATGATTTATTTCTATAATATATTCTTATAATTTATGACAATTTATTGATTTGCTCTTTGTGTAACAACATTTTATTCCGCACATGTCCTATGCTATATTTGTTTACAGTTTAGGATATATTGAAAAAAAATACTATATATATTAGAAACGTACGTTGTTAAGTCATCGCATGAAAACATATGGATCAACTAGCTGCACCCAAACAATCAAACAAATAAATAAACATACAAATTTTCGCATTTATTATATTAGTTGGATTTGATGTTGACTTTTTTATTTTCGAAATAAAAGTCATCATCACTGTATGAAGGATAGAAAATATTTGTAATTTGAAACTGTCGCTTTTAACCGCTAGAAATACAGGCCTTAATAATGTCACACATACAGAAATAATAAAGTTAATCTCTTTTTTAAAAGTGAGATAAGACGGAAAGTTGAGCAAAAAGTTTACTCGAAGTATAAGCTCGCGGTGCTCTTCTTCAATCTTTGCTGCTCATTCGGGCTCCGCAAAATACTCCCTGAAAGCCTAGATAGTATTTTTTTAGAATAAATTTCATTTTTCCACTATTCGTTATCGTTTATTCATACAATTCATTATTCATTTCGTTTATACAATTGTATGAATTGTATAACATAGTAACAGAGTGGTACAATGCATTGATTTCAATAATAAATTTGCATTCATGTAATTCATGAATCCGTATAATTTGTTATTGACCGTATATGTCCTTATTTTTAAGTGTCTGCATACTATTGGTATCAACTTGTGAGAAGACGACGAATATAGTACATTGTGCTACGAAGTTGCAAACGCGGGTAGAAATGTATTAGGTACTACCATGTATCACATACTATTTTTTTTCCCTACCTACGTTGAAGAGAAAAATTAAACTTTTTACACCGGCAAACGAAACGCGACTTTACTACCGTTCCACAGTGACGACGTGCGAGCTTTCGGCGTAGATAGGAAAAAAGTAGTACACTGTGCCACGTGGCAGGAAAGTAGGTACAGAATTTATTCTCAAACTCGGGTACAAATAAAGTACATTATTCCCGTATTTTACTTTTTTTTCATAGCCAAGGTAGTTGGGTACGGTAGGGCAAAAATTATACTTTCTTACCGAGGAATATAACGCGACTTTACACCTGTCGGGTAGAGTAGTAACATTTATACTGTACAGATTTGAAAAGTAAAAGCAAGATAAAATATTAAAATAAAAGTATAATAAAGGTAACAAATGCTATTACAAGCTTAGTGAGAGGTAGTTAGTCGATTTGAAGCTGTTTGTCAGTGTGAGTGCGAGTGCGGTGTGTGAGCCGTTGGCTCAATAGGGGTAAAGATGGGCAACCCATTTACGACTGCATATGTGAATGTCAATGAGCGTAGTAGTCACCGTTTGCACGTTTACTCCGTTATGCTATAAAAAATAAATAATGTAATAAAAAATTGTCTTGGTAGCACATCATAGTATTATAACATTCTTTATGTTTTTCATTTATTTAAAATTTAAATGCAAGCAAAGAACATGCACCGAATAATTAGATTATGACGATAAATACCCACAAGCTAGAGGTACTGCCGTCTTAACGCACGCATTATACATTTCAATTGAAGTAAGCATGGAGCATTGTGATTACAAGTGACCCCTGAACTAGAACTCTAGTCTATGTGTTGTCATTAATTACAATTATATTAAGAGATAACCAAATGGTGCATTTTGTAGTCTTTTACCCTTGGGGGTACCTCTCAGGAGGCACCGGCATCCGATAGATTGACTTGTATAAGAGAGCAAAGATACACATAGAGATACCAAGAAGAAAGTATCAAATAGATTTTTTACACTTATTTTTTTTACATTAATATTTTTTTTTTCTTTTTTTCCCATTTACTATTAACACACACAAAAAGAAAAAGCGAATCGATAGCTTTTTAAATACTTCATATTTGGGGTGCATATTCAGTTAATTAAAATATTTTAAATATAAATAATTTTTAAGTTGACGTAAATTATTTGACGATTACCTTACTAGTTATTAGTCACGCACTTAGTATTCGTGATTGTATGGTAAGCGTACAAAGTGAGACAAGGTTGTTTATATAAATTACATTTGAATTTCCGTTATCTGATTACCTGGGCAGGAAACAGGGGCCGATCCAGGTCGAGCGAAAGAAATTAAGTAGGAAGTTCTAGCACGACCGGGGAGGTACCTCTCGCTCACACGAGACCGGCGTAAAGTGACAGGTGTGCTGTCACGTTTCGTGCTATGTAAGTAGCCGGTGGCCCACGAAGGGAGGGAAGGTAGGAGGGCAGCGCACCTGTATAAGCTCTGTGCGAACGTCAAGGGGAGTCGATAGTTATGAAAATAGCTTCGACAGTTCGTTTGCCCCTTATGCATTAAAAAAGTATGTGCTTAGGTGTGTATTAAAAATAACAAGGCGTGGAAATCGATGTATCTTTATTTATTAACCGACTTATAATGTAAACAATGTAATACCAGAGGTTGATATTCCTAGCATACTATCACCGCATTAGGTATGTGCGAAATTATCATCATCAAGAATGATTATTTTTATATTCAATGCCGTGACCGATGCAGTTTGGGGGAATCTGATATTTATAACTCTCTTTTCAGGGTTCTGTAGCAAAATTGTAAAAAACTGAACCCTAATATCTTCGTCATGTCCGTCCGACCGTCCGTATGTTACAGACATTTTATCATATAATATCATCAAATTGGTGGCCGTGCGGCCCCCACGATAGCAGTAACGTATGTCAAATTTACGATACCAGTTAAGGGTTAAAACGTGTCTTAGCTAATAAAACTCAAAGTAATAGTTTGCATGTAGATTGTGGAGTAAGATATCATTTACTGTTTATAAACTATCTCTGCGGCACTTCGATAGATTAGAGAAAGCGAAAACATTAGTGTAACGTGTACCAACTGGCGGCGGCGAGACATGTACTACATTATTACCTGAGCAACTTACAATTACCTGCGCGATTAATTTATATCTCAATCGCATTATGTTTCCTTTTCTTTTTTTATCGGATGGACCTAATGGTGGAAGTATTATTGTAATCACCGTAACAGTTCATCGTATTGGCCGAGACTTCTGTATTCTTGGTTTACGGACAGTCGCATCAGATAGGTAATAAATAAGTTGTGCTATTTCGGGCTAATCTTACTAAAACTTAGCGCCGTTACTCCTGTGTCTCCAGCATCCACAGCCGCTACCAATAGTGACCCTTTTATAAAATCATCGCAACGAGCCCGAGATATAGACAAATGCTGCATCATTTGTCTATAGTTAGTTTTTTTGTCTTTTTTTATCTATAAGCCGAAATAGTTACAACTATCTCGGAACTAGCAAGGATCAACCATTTTATCAGAAAGAATAGGAAAAGTAGGAAAAGGTACACTGCCCAAAGCGGAATCGCTTTAGGTAACTGGAAAATTTGAAATTTGAAGTCAACGATATTTTACTGCTGAGGGTGCAAATGAGCAGAAGTAAAAGCCGTGACCTTGTTCCATTCCAGCCGAGTCGCGTTACGGAGGGAATATCACTCGCACGCGTACAGGCGAGCAGTAAGAGAGATCCCCTCCGTCAGAGGGGGGAAAAGGAGGACACCCGCTGTCCTCCTGGCCAAGATAATAATAGTATAACCTATTAATCGCAATATTCCGGTTTGCCTCGTCCCAGATTAGCTGGGAAAGAAGGGGGGTCTGCACCCCCATGGACCACAAATTACAGAGGCTCGAGCTACCTTAGGGCACTCGCCTCTCATACAGATGAAGCTGCACTGGGCCTTCAGTCTGCTATCGTAGAATCGATCAAAAAAAAAAGTAAGAGAGAAAACGTCTCTTCGATTCGGGCGCGTCACAGCCATGGTCACATCTGTAACCTCTACCTGGTTGGTGGACAAGTATTTTTGAACCACTCTCCCCCCATGTAACTCTCCCTCCCAAAACGTTACTTAACACACAACTCAGCATATTTTTGCTTAAATTGAGCAAAAAATGGTCTCATTTGCCCTAATTTTGCCAACTTGGGATATTATTTTTTTATTAAAAAAAAAAACAATGTTATGTAACACGTGGTACGGGACCCCCCTCCCGCCCCTGTAACGTATCGTTACGTTTTACAACTTCCCCCGTCACCCTCAAATTGCGTTACGTAATACGTGATCGCTCCCAACAAGGTTTTGACTTAGTAACAAAAACCACAACAGCAACTGTAGTGCCGTACAGTTAAATACTAGTACATTTAACGGTACTGTAATGTACTACAGTGTACATACTCGTACACTGTCATCCATAATAATCGTTTATTCTATTCTTCTAATTCAATGCTTGATCTATGATCCTAACGGCAATCACCGGTCGTCCCTTATTTTTTTTTTATTGTTTTATATAGATTCCCCTTATTGGGCCTTTTTTTATGATTGCCCTGTCTGTAGGGTAAGTCTGTAGGCGCAATTTCTGGTGGTCCCCTATTGGGCTTCTCTTTACTTCCACAGCAGTTCAGCTCCGCAAAACTGTACTATATCATTATTCCTAGATATCATCTATAGCAAACTTACATAACCATTTCACGTATCAAACGTTGCGTGCGCTTTATATAATTGTTACCTTTATTTACAATGTAGTTCCAGATAGCGAGGTAAATGGTACATACAATGGTAGATATAAATCAGAACCTAAATGTTGACACGCGCTCGCGTGCTACTCAGATATAAGTAAGACCTATTGTCTTACTTCTGTACGACTTAGGACGAGGTAGTGCCACGCTCCATGCAGCCGACTTGGGCCGACACAAACTGAGAGGTATCAGTCTGATACCTTAGGTACCTGATACTATTAGGCTACCTCTCGCTTACACGAGATTGGCGTAAAATGACAGCTGAGCTGTCGCGTTTCGTGTGGTGCGTAAGTAGCCAGTGGCCCGTGGAGGTGAGAGGAGGAAGGAGGGCAACGCATCTGTTTATCTCTATGCGAATGTCTATGTGCGTCGGCAGTCATGAAAACGGCTCTGACTGCTCGTTTGCTATAAAAAATAAGGTTTGCTGCCTCTGTAGATCAAGTAGTCAAAATTCGACCATAAATATCTATTACAACAGTACATACAGGTACACATAATATGACTTCATAACATTGGACAGTAAATATAAAAATATTTAGTTGCTTCGTGATCGTCACTTGGTTGTCTGCTAATAAAAATTAATATATTAGAACGTATTAAAATTCGACGGAAGGAAGAAAATTGTGTTTTCAAAGAAATTTTATGTAACTACTACACTATAAAATAGCCATCGATATAAGTAAAGCAGCCTGTAGCAAGGATTTTGGGTTCTACTTCGATGTACTTCTTCTCTTTTCTACTTAGATAGTTTAGATTTATACAGTAGGTACTTCTACCTCCTCTCTATTTTCTACTACCTTGTACCTCACTACCTGCTGTATGATGGTGGATCCATCGAAATATATAGATGGTATTTGGGTTAGTTTAGTTAGTACGTGACCTTTAAGTCTAAGCGAAACTTAGTAGTGGACAAATATACTATTAATTGAATGTATGAGTTGTGCGATGTTGTCATGAAACAACTCATCAAATCATACAACACACAACGGGAACATTGTCACACATATCACATTCGATTTGTACCAGTCAAGATAATGTATGAACAATCCGTTGTGCGTTACTTTTAATGCATTACAACAAAGACAGAGTTGATGTATAAATGATATGCACCAATGTGGTCCTTTAGCTTACATTGTTTGTTAAAGAGGAGCCTTGTGTGAATGTTGTTATCAGTACTACAATAATCATTGATGCAGTTTTGGTGAACGTTTCATGATAATTATATTTTGTTGTTTATTCTTGGTAATGTCGCGGTAGATATGTATGATCTATAAATGTCAGCCATATTATATAGATCATAAATTATTTATGTCTTGTATGTATTATGTCTCTGTATAGAGTACCTACCTTGACAAACAAAACATCTTGACGTTGGATACTCGGTACTCCGTAGTGGTACATCTTTGTGCGTGTATCATCTTGAAGGTAATAAAGAAAGATGTATTTTGATGTTGTCTTAATGCGTGTTCGCAGCCAGTAAACCATGAAAACTGTAAATATGGGTTATTTAATTTGTATCCCATGGCAGACCATTAAGGAATTACAGCTCGATAAGATCCGGTAATAATGGGTTTCGTAACCGAACTGCATCGGTAAACGATAACCATATTACACCATAAATCTTATGGAGATGTAAATTTTTAATTTATGGCAGAGCGGAGGCATACATCGTTTTATCAAGGTGCTTCTGTTCGGCCGTAGGAGGTTGTGGCGATTATGGTGTTTTTTTAGTTAGCGCATGATAAATGTGAGTAATGAAGATTAATATTTTATGCGAGGCAAATTTAATTCTTCATTTGATACTTGCGATTATTTAAGCTTGTTGAATGTGGAGGAAGTGTGACAAGTGTATGGGGATCGTGAAATGAGGCACTCTGTACTAGTGATGCGACTCGAGTAGGAATTTGTGACTCGAGTCACTCGAGTAAGATTGTTCCCTCACTCAAGATATACTCGAGTAAGATTGTTCCCTACTCGAGTAAAAAAGTCACTCGAGTTATACTCGAGTAAAAAAGTCACTCGAGTAAAAATGTCACTTGAGTAAAAATGTCGCTCGAGTGACGAGTTCACTC
>LUGF01016645.1:231780-245032 GCA_001625245.1 Calycopis cecrops | reverse complement strand
CTTATTCTTTCCTCAAAGGTCGGCAACGCATCTGTTAGACCTCTGGTGTTACGGATGTCTGTGGGCGTTGGTGTTCACTTTACATCAGATGACCTAACTGCTCGTTTGCCTCCTATGTTATAGGAAAAAAAATCATGACTACCGAAGCCCATGGACATCCGCATAGAGGCTATACTGATGCGCTGCCCTCCTTTCTCCTCCCGCCTCCATGGGCCCCCGGCTACCGCACGAAACGCGACAGCACAGCTGTCACATTACGCTGGTCTTGTGTAAGCGAAAGATTACAAGATTAGTAGAATTAGTAGTACGATGCTGATACGAACATATTTATAGATTACTAGTAAAGGTAGTGTCATACTGTGAACTTTTGGAAATCGCGGGGAGTCACTGGACGCGTTGGCTCCTTTTCTTGGGGCCTAGCAAGGAATTTCCTCTAAGATCACGACAACCATGTTGGTACACTATCTTCTTTTAGTTTAAGTCTACGGTTTGATTCCTTAAAACAACGCGTTAAAAGTAGGTACTACACGGACGCAGTAAGTTGGGACCTGGCAAAAATTCCATTCCCCGCTCTCTACCCCCGCACCACCCCCGAAGTCGCCCTAATATGGCGACATGCGAAGTGCGGGGCTAGAGAGCATTCTTCTCATTCTTGCCAGGTTTCGCCACAATTCGGCCTACGCGCGCTACAGTTTCAATATTGCTATCTATAAAATATAATATTATCTGTGCAAACAAAGCGGAATGTTATTGTTTCGTTGCATGACGCTCATTGATAGTTACGAGCTGCGCTTATCAGAGGCGGTCAGGTTACACGTTCATTGATAAATTCTTTAACATGTTGCAACGTCGTCATCACAATATCTTATATCACGAGTTCGCGAACGATCTGGCGGCCTCCTGTCGGTAAGTCCTACACGTCTTAGTGAGAGGGAGGTCCGAGCTGCATTGCAGCCGAAGTGGCCCTACTGGGCAGATACCTCCTACCTAGATTTATTATATTATTGCCATTAATCTGCTTATTTACAGCAAAACAACAAGTATCAAAAGTATTACAAAACAGGGTATTTACATTATATTGTAGCGCCAAAAATGCAATTTACAAGCGCAATCTGCTTCGTCTTATTTACATGATGGCAATCTTATTTGTAAGATGAGGTTGAAATGGGTTTACCTTTACCTTACCTTTTTAAGACTCATTTTCCACATTGATTACTTTACTTAAATGTATTATATTAGTAGCATAAGCCGATTTTTATTATAGGGATCATAGGATACGTCCCATATAAGGTATATTACCTAAGTGCCTAAGGTTAAGTACCTTAGGCACTTAGGTGGAACTAAGGAGTTACCAGATATTAAGCGATCGTCGCCTTGTGGCAAACATTAAGTGAACCCCTTATTGGCTATGGCAGACCGGCAAAAGTGCCAAGGGTAGCTGTTAACTGTTTCGTGCCACTACTATCTTACGGTGATATAGAACTTAGGTATAGTCGTGATATAATAATACCTAATTTCATACGCATCAAACTAACTAGCAACTAAACTAGGCAGCTTTGATGTAACCACATTAGAAGTTGCAAATAAACTTAATTACAATTTAACGAGGAACCCGTTAAGATGGTTAGATATAATTAATAAGGAGTACCTAAGTATTAATGTGGTAATTAGATTCGAATTAAGTATCCAATAGCTATTTGAACTTTTAATAGTAACCGATTAAACTGCCCTTAAAATTACAATTCTTGGAGATATAAGCAAATTATTTTAAAAATAAGAAAACGTTTTTTGCTCATTACTCCAAACTGTTAAGAATAAAAAAGCTTTGAGCCTTTTTCATTATATATTTTTTATAGCATAGGAGGCAAACGAGCAGTTAGGTCATCTGATGTAAAGTGAACACCAACGCCCACAGACATCCGTAACACCAGAGGTCTAACAGATGCGTTGCCGACCCATATGCGCTAATTGTTAATTATTTTAAGTGTTCCCATAAAGTCAACTAAAAACTACTACAATTTAATAAAAGTAAGTGAAAAAGGTGTTAATAACACTACTACATATAAGGGGCTACCTTATACGGGGATCGTCGGTGTCCGCTCAGCTGACAGGTGTCCTTTGGAGCCATCGGGGTTGACCTTTGCGTGAAGGTTCCAGCCAAACGAAAATGAACCACACCGAAAACACGGCTATGTTTGTGAAGATATTCGTTTTTCTGTGAAACGAAATCAGCATTTTTTTTTGGTAATAGAAAATAGATACAAAATATTAATCCATACAGTCCATAATACTACAGCTGTTGTTAACTATTATTTCTTGAATTGCCCTTTAGGCAACGTGTTTATTTATCGCGTAACGTGTATCAACGATATATTTTGTCGTCACTAGTGTTGTATTCTCTACAAAATACAAGATCTAATAACCACTAGTACTCCATCTTATATGTATATACGTGTCTGTCCAGTATTCCACTTATCGACTATATCAATGAACATCTCTATCTGTCAATCTGGACAGAGTCGACCAACACTTCGCTAATCTTACTTTCAATAATATAATTAATCCAACCACTGCTGTTGCTTATCTCTTGCCGCTTGCGTAGATATTCGTCGTCGCGTCGATATTTTCCAATTAATCGAATGCAACGAAGTAATTCGTCAAATAGCTGTTTCCTGACCGGTATCGATATAACGGAAAACTGTTCTATCGATATCGCCTGTAAACGACTTTTTGTTGGATTACTTCATTACGCCTGACATGCGATAAAAACGAGAATAAAGGCATAACTCGCAAGGACGCGTTAGGATAATGGTGAAAGCGATGGTTCAATTGTGTAGCGACGTGTCCGCCTCGCATTCCCAAGGGACGTAATATTGTAGCGATGTCCAATAAGAACAAACTTATTATTAATTTACTACTGTAAAATAATGGATTATAAAGTGGCTTTTTATACGTTTCGTTCCTTAATTGCTAGAATTGTTTTTCAGCAGATAAATAATATATGCTACAATGTTAACGGTTTAAAGCCACGATATAATCGGATATAAAAGCCACAATATTAAGTTTTCAATAATTGATTGATTTTAAGAATGAAGTCAGGGTCCTGAAGACCAAGTTTTGTTTCTTTAATGTTATTGATATGCAATTCTCCGTCATTTTATTGCGTATCGCAACTTCATCAGACTCAAAAAAAATAACAAATTACTGAATTATTAAAATTAACAAGTGTTTAAGTTCGGTTGTCAGTGTCATGTTTTTGTAGAAGTTTGAAGTTGCATTACGTAACGAAACATGGCTGGATTGAAACTTTATAGTTTATATCATTAGTAAATCAAAATTGATCTCGAAGAATCAAGTTCTTCGAGATCAATTTTTTTGTCATTTTTTTTTTGTTTCATTCAAATTTGTCAAATATCACAAATGTTTCTTTCTTTGAGATTTTGAGACAGATTCGAACTTATTAATCATGAGTTAAATCAAATTTGACCTTGCCGAGCGTGACTTTAATTAATTAAAGTTTGTTAATGCGCTGGCGATTATGTTGAGTCGTGTTATCTGTTGATAGTTATAATATAATTGGTGTTTCGTTGTTGTGTGCAGCACACTGGGTGGTGCGGCAGTGGCAGCTGCAGCTCCCGCTGTACGAGCGCTCGCTGTGCTCGCTGCTCGAGCTGCAGGCCCGTAAGCGCTCCTACAGCCTCTGCTGCTCGCCGCGCTACCTGCTGCAGGACTACCCGCCGGACTACTTCCTGCCGCTGCACCACCCCGCGCGCCACTCGCCGCCGCCCGCGCACTTGTAGCGATGCGTCACCGCGCCCGCACAGGTGACATACATACATACTTTTATTTTATTTATTTATGATATAGGAGGGCAAACGAGCAGCCATTTTCATGACTACCGACGCCCGCAAACATCCACATAGAGGCTATACAGATGCGCTGCCCTCCTTTCTCCTCCCACCTCTATGGGCCACCGGCTACTTACACACCGCGCGAAACGCGACAGCACAGCTGTCACTTTACGCCAGTCTCGTGTAAGCGAGAGGTACCTCCCCGGTCGTGCCGGCCCAATTCGACTGCATGCAAGCTTGCAGTGTGGCACTACCTCTTACCAAACATACTAGACATATATTAGACATAATTTACTAGATATATACTAGCTTACTAGCTGTCCACCCTAGTTTAAGGTACGTTTATGCATAAAACTTTACACTTTTTGTTTATGTTAAAAAACTATTATGTGCGAACACAGGACCCTGGGTGGGTTCAGGTGTGGTGTGCCAGACTTCTGACTTTAAGAAGAGCTTCTGGCTAAAACTACTATTATAATATGTATAGTAAATTTCAACCCCAGTTATGATAGTTTTATGTACAAAACTTTACACTTTTTTGTTTGCGCGGGTAAACTATAATGAGCTACCGCAGGGCCTGGGTGGGATCCGTTGGCTCGTGTCAGATTCTGACCCTAATAAGGGCGGATTACTAGTTAAAGCCATTGCAGGTGCCTTTGCCACCTTTGTTGAACTGTCAACGATAGGGTTCTTCGTTTTTTTTCGGATTTGAACTTATGCAGAAAAAGTGAAGAAAAGTGCTATAAAATGTTAGTTAGGATAGTGTGTGTGTGTGTGTGTGTATGTGTGTGTGGAATTTACACGCAGTAACAGTGAAACATCAGTGAATCTACCTTATTTATGCAACTCATTCTCTGTAAGACCTCAAAGCTACGATATACAATATAAACTTTTTTCGTTAATCGGAAAAATAAAATAATTAAATCATTAATCTTTGGTTACTTTTAAAAAATTGTAACATTAGGACATCTGTCTTCTAGAGTCTAGACCAGCCATAGTCCATATTCACCATATGTCACACCCATAGTCACCATAGTTGTAAGAAAGTTTCAGAACGTCGGAATAATTTTCGAATTTCGAATTCGAAAAAATTCCGAAAAAACCGCTACAAAGTCCGCTAAAGTAGCTTTAATTCAAGTGAACTTAAGGATACTAATAGCTGTTAAACCTTTCTCGATAACGAACCTAGGGCAGTATAAATAGTTAATACCAGTCAGATATTAATTCGAGATGTTGTCGTTGGCCGTTTCGGGTCCCTTCTGTTCAAGTGCAACTGACGTTAATAGATTATTGTGTTGTCGGGTTGTGTCTTGTGAAAGTTCGGAACTCGAAACGCGACGTACGGTTTGGTAAGGGTCAATTCACACCAAAAGCGCGGCGAAGCGCAGCGAAACGGAGCGCAGTTTATGTGTCATATGAATTTCAACTTTATTTTTATTGCTATAGAACTTATTATCGAATTCTCGCGACTTCTGGAGCATTCCAGCGACTTCTCGCGCATTCCAGCGTCTCGCTCGAATTCTCATGCGATAATAAGTATTATAGTAATTATTATAAACTTGAAATTCATATGACACATAAACTGCGCTCGCCGCGCTTTTGGTGTGAATTGACCCTAAAAGAGACTCTGAATTACCGTTAATATTATTGAAGTAAAACTTGGTTAGTAAGCTGGCGAGAGCGTTACAAGAATCACACATCGGGCAAGCCAATGGAAGTTGTAATTCAAATTCAAATTCGATTTAAGTGAAACTTCTTTGTATTTAAAAATAAATATCATATGACATGTTATGTCATTGTAACTACGGCAATAAAAATAATATAATAATTTAGTTTTACTTCAGTTGTGTGGTCTAAAGCATGCACTTTTTTTGTAGAACTATATGTACTTTATTTTCATTTAATAATAATTAGCCTACCAGTGCCCCTTTTGTTGAGTGTTAACTCTCTAAAAAGTGAAAACTACGGCGTGTAGGTAGTAAGAAAATATAGCCTACAGTTACTCCTGAATACTGTTGCGTTAAGTTGGCAAAAGAATTTTAACGATCACGTCAGTTTTTCCGAACGTTACTCTCGCAAACAAACGACAAAAAACAAACTGCTTTGCACATATATATTAGCAAAAATACTATAAAAAAAAATTTAAAGGAGAACAAATATTCATGTTATCAACAGTACGATTCATCAGCAATACGATTCGGCTACAGACTCTTGTATATAGTATCAGTAAAACTATAATAAAAGCCACAAGAACAATACCTCAATCGATTAAATCTTTAAAATAGTAAATAGGCCACCCCTACATACCTCGTACCTGCCACTTATTAGTACATTAACAGGTTATATTACTGATATTTATTAACTAGTTAAAGTCAATGTGTACTATGAAATAAAAATAATGACGTTGGGGCAAACCTTCAGATAGCTCGCGATACTGTCATCTGGTTGACATGGACGACATAAAAAAGAAGTACTTTCAAGAAAGGCGCTGCACTGACCTTTTCGTTGAGAAAAACAAAATGTAAAACAGCTTTCATAAGTTTACTAGAATGTTGCTTATTGCCATGTAATTGTATAAATTTAGATAATAAATTTACTACGCTAGAATGAACGCAAGAAATGAGGTGATAACTTTCAACCTGCTTTTTCTGTACATATCTAAGAACCACCGCCAGAAAACTGGCTATTGAATAAGTATTGCGTCACAATGCTCTACTATCATGAAAATGTCAGTCCCACTGTCCGTTTTTAGGGTAAAAACGGGACCCTATTACTAAGGCTCCGATGTCCGTCCGTCCGTCTGTCACCAGGCTGTATCTCATGAACTATGATAGTTAGACAGTTGAAGTTTTCACAGATGGTGTATTTCTGTTGCCGCTATAACAACAAATACTAAAAAACTAAATAATATGAATATTTAAGGGGGCCCCCATACAATAAACGTGATTTTTTGCTCCCATACAAAAGATAAGCTCCCGTTTTCGTAGATAATGGTACGGAACCCTTCGTGCGCGAGTCCCACTCGCACTTGGCCGGTTTTCCTATATTACCTTGGTGATAGTGAAAATAATGAAATAATTACTATTACCAGCTATGTGCTATTTATAAAGTGTATTACTGTAACATTTGCGTGGCATTTATCAATTTCTACTATTTGACATTATAATGAGTAGCAGGTTCTTGGTATATGACAAGTTCAGCCGCGCACAGCGGACTGTATAACTGACCAGCTACTACGCCATATTTCGTCTGTGATTTTAAAACTACAAAAACGTTTCACCGCTTGTCCACTTTCCTCGGAAGTTTCCAAAAAATATCACAGGCTTAGTGGCAGCACTAGCGTGGAGGTTTATAAAGGTTTTGGTGTCTTATAAAGGTTCTTATTTCCAAAATGAATAGAACAAAAATTGTAGAGGATTAAGTGTAGTTTATTTATGTAGAAGTAGTGGTTATGAATGAATGAAATAAAAAACCAAAATAGAACCTTTCATCGGTATTTTCTCCCCCCGCATCAGCGCAGCCATAGGGGCCTGCCAGCTTAAAAATGTACTGTGTTTAAGATAATCTGTATATTAAGACATCTCAAAGACACAATCACTCTGACACGATATTTAGTTATCTGTTTTGAAATGCCACTTATACCAAACCAGAGAACCAAGATCGATGACAACGCGCAAAAAGATTTCGTGAGTTGAAAAATACACAATTTTTTTAGAATGTAGGAGGGTAAACGAGCAGTCGGAACCATTTTCATGACTACCGACGCCGATAGACATCCGCATAGAGGCTACACGCCCACCTCCATGGGCCACCACTTGTATATTGGAACACCCAGATCAAAGGAAAGTAAAACACGTAAAACATTATAATTCTAAAATCATCAGCGCCATTTATAAATAATTACCGTAGTACGTGTCGGCGTCCGTCGGCATGAGTTACGACCAGCACGCACCTTGGGAACAGGTTCAACCGCCAACTATTTGAATTTATTGCGACATTTCTTTTATCATGTCTTCAGGCGCGGCCGCGCTATCTGTCACGTCTGAAATAGTGGACATTAGTCACACTATCGTGTAACGTATGCGTCGGTGTGGTCAAATCTGACCCGGCTCTTCCTAAGCGGTATATTTGATACTAGCGGACGCCCGCAACTTCGTTTACGTGAATCCGCTTTTTTACCGCAGTCGGTTAAAAAGTTGCCTTCCTCGCTGAATGGACTAACTAATACTGAAAGACGTTTTCAAATCGGAACAGTAGTTCCAGAGATTAGCGCGTTCAAACAAACAAACTCTTCAGCTTTATATATTAGTACAGATGAACATCGTCAACATTAGGCTGTCGGTCCACGGCTGGGCGGGAGCCACTCAATGAACGCTAAGAAGACCGATCGCTCCTCACATCCATCGCAGACAATTTTCCCACCTGGGTTTTACTATTTAAATATACTACCATCAGATAATCCTACTAATATTATAAATGCGAAAGTTTGTATGTTTGTTACTCTTTCACACAAAAACTACTGAACGGATTTTCATGAAACTTTACAGTAATATAGCTTTCATATCAGAATAACATAATTAGTTAAAATTTTGAATCATTTTTGAAGTCCGAAATCCAAGCGGGCGAAGCCGCGGGCGTAAGCTAGTATTATAAAGGCGAAAGTTTGTAAGAATGTTTGCTACTCTTTCACACAAAAACTACTGAACGGATTTTCATGAAACTTTACAGTAATATAGCTTTCATATCAGAATAATTATAATAAGTTAAAATTTTGAATCATTTTTTGAAGTCCGCAATCCACGCGGGCGAAGCCGCGGGCGTAAGTTAGTACCTACATAATAGTTAATTATGTAATTCCTATAAATATAGAAGGCAAGTACCTACCTAATTACTTCTATATCTATATTATGTATTTCTTTTCTTCTTTCACACTAACTATTTCATATCAGCCGATATAAGCCTGTCATTCCCTTTCCTTAAACTGTTATTTTTATTATGTAACTAGTTACTTCTCGTTATAAATTCTAATGGACTCGTTAATGGGAACCGTTTATTTTAAATTAACATTTGCATTATTGAAGAAACCTGTATACAAAGTCATTAGTGTTCGAAATGTCCACCTATATCTGTTTCCATTGTGTTTGCACGCCCTATATCCAAAGACACCGTAGAGACATAGTACCACAAGGGCGAAGGGAGGAAAATACTCCATCTCTCATCATCTCAGATTTTCTTCATAAAGGTAGATATTATTTTTTCTTAACTACGTCGAAAGTATGAACTCTGTCCCTTTGCGGAAAAAACAAGGGAATATGTTCCAGCTTAGGGCGTATGTAGAAAAAAAGGAAGGAAGGATGAATGTCTCCAGGTTTGCCACGGAATAAAAATGCATTTTTCTCTCTTGTACAATTTTCTATTAATTTTACCCTTGCTGTCTCTGCTCCTCCCACACCTATTCTTTCCCAAAATTTTAACCCTATGGCGTTCGAGTGTTAAAAAGTTAAATATACAAGTTTAGAACTTGTTTTACGAAAATAAAGAAATAAATATGAAGTGGTTTAACAGAAGCCTCGATAACTGTAACTCGCTAATTGTAAAGTTAATTTCTGGTAATTCTAAAAATTGCAATGCTAGGAATAGGCTGCCACATTCTACTACAACGAAGTCGCAAACAATAGCTATAAATAATAGTAATTGCTGGCATTATTAGACAATATAACAGACACCGTTTTATGGCGAAAATGACTCATCTTACTGTCAAGGAGTCAACTCACACGGGTGCATATTTATGTCGTGAAAAAAAAGTCCGCAATAATTATTAAGATACAAAAAGTTATGAGTTATGATTATTATATTCATAATCGCCATACGTAATAGCTTACGGGAGAAAATTTAATTTGTTTGAGAAACTAATACGTAATGTTGTCATATTTTTTATAACAAACGTTATATAATGCATAATGAATACTGATAGCATAGTGTCTGCCCAGAAGTGTCTGATAGGCGCCGCGTTAGTGGAGATTGATGCGCGGGTAAGACCAAAATATCTGGACAGATTTAAAAAATCGAGACTTTACTATAGACGGTACAAAAAAATAAACACACTATTAAAATTTATTTCTGACAAATAATTCCCTGTACCTACCTGTATAAACTATCTGCTTTAAGTAACACCTACCGTTATTGGTTTGTATTCCACCTTATCTTACATGAATCGGGACATCACACAAAATGTTGCGACAAAAGACCTTCGAAGTCGTCCATCTGGCAACCCCAGACGCAGGGCAGGGGATTCCCCCACATAACCTATTTAAATATACTAACATATCATATGTGTTTCGGATATTATTGCGATTGCGGGTTGTTATATACAATATCGGTACCTATAATATATCTTTAGACATACTTACAGAACAATGTCTATAATAATAACACATTTGTTGACAATCCTAAGCCTGATAAAGCATGAAGGTAAATTTAATCACCTCCATGTTAATATTTAAATTGTTTGTTTCAATATTTAAATAATGAGCTATCGTCTTTTAGCAATCACATTATGATATAAATAACGGTTTTGAATGTAGCGAATTATATCATAAATCCTACTAATATTATAAATGCGATAGTTTGTAAGGATGTTTGTTACTCTCACACAAAAACTACTGAACGGATTTTCATGAAACTTTACAGTAATAATATAGCTTTCATATCAGAATAACATAATAAGTTAAAATTTTGAATTATTTTTGAAGTCCGAAATCCGGGCGCGGGCGGGCGAAGCCGCGGGCGGAAGCTAGTTCACAATAAAGCAACGTAATCATATTAATTGTTCTATTATCCTGTACCTAATATTTTTATGGTCTTAAAGACAACTCAGTCGTATTATTCGTTTGTGATGCCTGCCATGTTTTACCAAGTCTGTATTAAGCTATAACGTAATTTGGTAACCTAACGACATCTTATAGTGACCATATTCAAAAACCTCTGTTTTAGATAAAAACGTTGACTTGTCATTCGCATTAACCAACCGAATTGATATAAAATGTATTAGGTTTTTTATTTTTATCTTTTGTAGTATATGGTCGCAAATTAGCAGTCAGAAAGTAACCTTTTGCTGACTACGGACGCCAATGGACGTATTATTATATGCAGATGCGTTGCCCTCCTTTCCTCTTCCAATGGGCCATCGGATACTCACAAATCCCACAACACGCGACAGCATAACTGGCACTTTGATGATTATGAGGTACCTCCCGGTAATGCCGGCTCAACTCCGCTTCTATGCTGTATGGCACTATCTCTTACTAAATGCCAGCTCTCACTAAACTACTAAGATACATTGTGTCTTCATGTCATGGCCAATTTAAAACGTAAACGTTCGATATTAAATCTTATCAGATGTTATTATTTGCACAAGATTAGAATCGGTGTTAGAGTATTAATATTCAATACGAAATTACAAAAATTCTTTTAGTACATATAACTGTTTTAAATACATTGATGATAGTTTCGTAAAATCGTAACACAGTGTTACCATCAAACTTATTTTTGAGATGTTTTAAATTTTAATAAGACGACAGAACCGATCTAAAATTTAATTTAAATTAAATTGGCAATTATGTGTTTTATATTTTTAATTGAAAGATATCAGCATGCCCTCTCTTATTTATAGGTCAGCTGTCCGTTAGGCCAGTACAAGGATATTTATTTTTCCTTAAGAGTAAGCTCTTGTCTGTGGACATCCTATAATAAAGAATAATAAAGACCCATAAATAACTCACACGCTTTTTTATAATATAATTTATGCAATGGTTTTTCATTATTTATCGTCTTCACATTGTTCTAAATTTCGAACAATAAATTGTATTAAACCACTTGAACTTTTGTTTTTTCCACAGCTCTATAAAGTTACACGCATAATTTTCATTATTGCCCCTTACATAGCGTATAGTAAAATGAAGCTTTCTTATAAATTACAATAATATTTTTTTTTTTATGTTATAGGAGGGCAAACGAGCAGCCGGAGCCATTTTCATGACTACCGACGCCCACAAACATCCGCATAGAGGCTATACAGATGCGCTGCCCTTCTTTCTCCTCCCACCTCCATGGGCCACCGGCTACTTACACACCGCACGAAATGCGCAGCACAGCACAGCTGTCACTTTACGCCAGTCTCGTGTAAGCGAGAGGTACCTCCCCGGTCGTGCCGGCCCAATTCGACTGCATGCAAGCATGCAGTGTGGCACTACCTCTTACCGATAATAATTACTCATTTTTATTGCATTTTTTACATCCTGAAAAATTTATTTACATCTTTACGTCAAGTAATAATCGACTGTGTGATGGACTGGAAAAAAATCGTTATTACAAGAGCCGATGGACTTAAATAATAACAATATCTGCCGACTTTTAAACTAAGTTAACCTAGCCCTAGTAAGTACGGTAAGGACGGTGTGTCACGGGTACTAGACAACGGAAATAAAAAAAATACATATAATACATAAAAAACATGCATGACATAGGCGGGATTCGAACCCACGACCTCGGGCGGAACATGCTCCGAGCCTTGTACCACTGATCCAGACGGTCATAAAAATATTATCGGTGCACGTATAGACATTGCCTGCCTGAGCTATAGTGTACCTACATTGTTGCTTCGTCCAGGTTATTAGGTTATTTGATATTTTTTCATTCTCCAAGAATACAACGAGCCCGTAGTATCAAAATTGATAAAGGTTGTAACATGCTGCACTGCAGCCGAATCGGTCTGGCATGTTCAGAGATCCTGAACCTCTCCATATTGCATTATAACGCTGAAAAGTGGTCCGCTGAAATGCTGTCGCGTCTCCTGTGGCTTAAGATTTGAGCGGCTAATTGGAGAGGTGGAGGAAAGAAGGGGCGACACTTTTGCACTATATGAGGATGTTTATGGCTGTCAGTAGACTTATAAAGCTCAGGGCATGCTTACGTAGAAAGAAACAAAAAAGCCGGCCAAGTAGGACTCGCACTCACCACACAGGGTTCCGTACCTACCAACAAAACGTATAGGTCTCCGAGACATTTTTTACCAGAAAGTAAAATAACTTGGTTTTTCATAGCGTTTGTAATTTGTATGAACGACAAAGTTGTACCTATTTGCGTTTTTAGAAAATGTATTTTTTCTTAAAAAGTAATAATGAGATCTCTCTCAAACCAATTTTCGTTGAAGGTTCCATTGAGATCTACAGCATATATATTTTTTTTTAGATTTATCACTTTCTTATTAGACGGACGGACGGACAGACGGACAGACAGACAGACAGACAGACATGACGAATCTATGAGTTCCGTTTTTTACCATTTGGCTACCGGACCCTAAAAACTGAAAGACTTTTGGTTACATTTATCCAAAAAATACA
>LUGF01016645.1:217558-230888 GCA_001625245.1 Calycopis cecrops | reverse complement strand
TGCGGAACCAAAGTTGATCTTCAATAGATTATTTCCATTTACGAGTAATTTGCCTTAAAAAAACTCAATTTCGGCACTTTTTACCGATAGCGCCCTTACTATTTTAACATCACCCCCAATTAGTCGTAAATATATTCAATGTACAGTCACACAAATTTTACTATTTTATTATATGTATAGATAGATACACATACACATGTCAAGCTAATGCAGATCGAAAAATACGAGTACATGTATTATATTGTCTGGATTGAACTATTAATAATGATTTAGCATTCTACAATCGCTATCACAACTATTAAGTCTGCCCGTTGAGTCCTCAGATGATGTATGCAGATGATAGATGCTGTCTCCCGCGCTTGTTTACTCTATATCTACACCAGTAATAATTACATATTATGTAACTACTTCTGGTGCTCAATATGTATAAAAATATCATGGTATCTATATATATGTTACGGCTAAAACCCGAAGTAAGGCTACACCTAGTTTAGGCTATACCTAGTTTCCTAGGTGTAGCGAACTTTGTCTCGGATAAATCTAGAATTAGCCGATTGTTTTCGGGTAAAACTAGGTATAGCCGGTATCTTTCCGGTTAGAACTAGATCCAGCCAAACCTTAGTGGCTAATGCCAGGTTTAGTCTATATCATGTCGACTACAACTAGTAGATTCACCCAAACCGTGGTGGCTATTACTATAGCAGTACCTCATGTTATAGTACTAGAAGTAACCTATTCAGAATTGCGAAAACACGGTAGCCGCACTTCGGGTTTAAGCAACATATATAAAATTCTCGTGTCCTAAAGTTAGTAACCATACTTCTCCGATACGGCTTGACCAATTCCAATGAAATTTTCTATGCATGTCTGGCAGGTCTGAGAATCGGCCAACATCTTTTTCATCTCGCTATTTTCACGGGATCGAAACATACGCGGGTGAAACCGTTAGTAATATATATATATATATATATAAAACTAGCTGCCCGACCATAGATTTAGAATGTAGGGGAGACCGGGGTTGGTTGTTACATTTTTTTCTAAAAGTGGCATGACATTTTATGTAAGCTATTATACTACCCACTTTTAGGTTTGTTTGATTAAGTATCTATTCAAGATTTAATTTCAAAAATAATTTTACATAATGGACTATTAGAAATGGAGTTAATGAATAAATAGTAGAAAAAAATGCATGTCACTTTTTACCCCGCGCCTGGGGCAGGTTGTTACACCACCCGGGGTAAAAAGTTACACTGAGAAGGAAGTGCATTGTCAGACTTTTTATTACGAGAAATCACAGATTCTTATATTAATTATAAACTATACATTGTACCCATTCCTCATCAACTATACACTGGTCAAATGGTGCACACGCAGACACATCAGTCAACCAAAAATAGCCATCTTCTTCAATTTCGTTGTCCGAGTCTTGTAGCACCTTTCGCTTTACTGCACTGTTATTTGTTCTTCGACCCATTTCTGGTTCAGTTGATATTCCTTACTTGCCCGCCTTTCCTTTAAGTTAATTTAGTTAAGTTAACTTTCCTATTTTATAAGAAGAAAGTGAATATATCAATATCTTCTTTCTTCTTACTTTGTTCCAGCGCCAATTCATATTTCTCAGCTGCATCTGTTAAATAGCCGATTTTCACGTTCTCTGGGATACCTTCCTAGTTCTAGCAGCAGCTTTTGGATAGAGTCGTTCTTTTTTCTTCTTTCTTCATTGGGAGAAAAAGTAGGTTCATTGTGAATCAAATCTCTGGTACATACAGAACTGGGTTAGTATATATGGAGACCTCGCGTTCTCTTAAAGTGTCAATAACTCTTAAAACATCTTTGGTAAACTCTTAAATAGGAGGTGTATACTTCTCCTCTTCCATTTTTTATACGTCCTCAATCTATAAAAAAACCAAATTTAAGTATTGAAATTATGATAGTCGTCAAAAAGTGATACGGGGCATGTTGTGACATGTCACAACTTACCCCGAGCTAATGTCACTTCTTGCCCCAACACCAAAACCAACCGTTCAAGATCATGTAGTGAACGCAGTTATAAATATAACTGTATGAATCTAGATTTTTTATATAGAGAAAGCATAATTGCATTAAGTTCACGCAACACACGTCTCATCTTTCAAATTTAGCAGGCTGTAGGCCAACATTACGAAAAAATAAAAAAGTTACTTTCCTGTCTTTTTCTCAGCCACGTGCACGTGCTCCTTCCACACAAACATTAGGCCCATTGAGGCTCGCGCGCCTTGTGGGCCTTTGGTGGCGTGACTTTTGTCTCTTTAAAGCATCTAATTATTTCTCTCCATTCAGCCGCTATCGTTGCTGTAACAACCTACCCCTGTAACAACCAGCCCCTATCTCCCCTACTGAGAAAAATTCTAAATCTATGTGCCCGACAGACGTTGTCTTGTCATTATTGGAAAATATTTTGTTTACTTTACCCTACAATATTGTATATTCGAGATATCGACTGCAGCGCCCTGTGCCATGCTGATTTGTGAAGCTAAACCATTATTATATCCCATTCAACACACCAAAATTTTGTCAAAATCGTTCCATGAGGACAAGCGAACTGTTGGAGCCTTTTTTTGATGGCTCCCACGATTTTATATTGCATGATCGATTTCTTTGGGAGGAGATAATTCGACGTCAGGTGTTTGCGAAAAAAGAATCAGCTCCTTCGTGAGATATAGAGTTTACAAAAAGCTTATCCGAATGAATAATTTAATAGTCGGAACTTTAGGTTTACTACCAATGCCCAAAAACATGCACATATTTGTAATGCGGGCCGCATCATCATTCTACCCCCCTACCTCCGCAAGGGGCCACAAGAAAGACACAAACCGAATGCAACGCGACATTCTATATTATGTGAGAGGTTCCTCACAGGTTGTGCGGGGAAAATTCGGCTGCTACTTAGCCAGTCCACGAACTCTTACTAGCTTCTTTGCGCCGTTCGATGTGGCATATTCAATACATAATAATAATATCGTATAATAATATAGGTAATAATAATAATAATAATATCGTCCTAGCCGATTTCGGCTACGGCGGCCGTCTCTATAGAGATGAGCCAGATGCGCAGGACATATAATAGTGCACAAGTGTGCGCGCAGACACAAGTGCACTCTCTATTCCCTCACTCTCATATTCCGATGGGACGGCAATCGGACACGACCGGTGAGAGATCAGGCGCAGGACCGACGGCTTAACGTGCTCTACGAGGCACGGGGGTGTATCACCGCCAACTTCCTGACTCCGGACTGTTACTAGAAATTGAAAAATCCCAATAACAATTTTTGGTCCGACCCGGGATTCGAATCCAGGACCTCACGTCTGTGGTTGAACACGCTTACCACTAGACCACGAGGCAGACAATACATAGTAGATCAGTAACTCGACAAATGGCGAAGAAACCCTAGCAACCTTATAAGTAAGCATAGATTAACTTTACGCCAAGTGTTAAACTAGAATCTCTCAAATTCGTTATTGTTTAATGTCCTTATCAATAAACATAGATTAACTTCATCCAAACATTTACCTAGTATTAAACTGACATCTGTCAAATTCCATACTTTTTATGTGTTTATTAATATGGAATTTGACACATGTCAGTTTAATACTCAATGAATGCTTGGATAAAGTTAATCTATGTTGATTAATAAGGCTGTAGAGTGTAGGTGCCTGAGCGGGTTTTTATGACTTCACGGCCAAACATAGTGGTTGTGGAATGAAATCATCACGAATATCGGGTTCGTCCTGTACCTCATGCAATTGGGTTAAATGATTTACACCTCAAATAACAGTACAGAAGTTCCTCATCTATTTTCATGACACCGAACGTAAAGCGTGCGCTTTACATAATATTGTCTTTTAAACAAGATTCCTGGCTACTGCCGCATCGTTCGCAATGCAAGTAATAAAACGGCGTGCAATATATACGGCTATCTCGCATTTTCACGCTCATAAACTAACGCCAGAGAGAGAGGGAAGGTTTTACGACCCCGCCGCTTTTCGCTACAAAAACTTTTATGGCGAGCCACTCGTAAATTATACGCAGTTTTAGCGCTGGGGAAATTTTAAAACCCCCCCTTTTATGCATCGAGTTTACTTTCGGAACTAGCTTGATTTTTTAATGGCCATTAAGTTTACCTTTCCGATAGCAGTAATGATGCTGTGTTAAAACCGATACACATATCCCTATTGTTGTTATTATGCTGCATATTTGCAAGCAGTTTGAAATCAAAACCATTTATTTGTGCCGTGGGGAAAATTGTACGCGCCATCAGGGATTCTGGTTATAATCCGGTGGAATGTGAGGCTTGCGGGACATGACAGTGCCGCATACATCACAAATGCCATCAGTATCGCCTTTGGTAAGGTACCAGGCTGGTCAGGTAAGTCCTGAGCGTAAAAGAGGCTGTATTTCAGACACTTTACCATACAGACTACAATGATTAATGATCTGTACATCAAAAAGCATTATTAAAGACACGTTCGCAAAATTTGACTTACATAGTCTATGGAAGAACTAACATGTCGGCATTTTGTAGTAAAGGCTGTCACACACTGTGAGGATGCAGACAGATATCTGTATAGATACAGATATAATATACAGCTCAGTACTCAGCACATATCTGTCAATATCGCTCTCTAAACTAAACTCAAGGAGCACTACACATTACTCAGATAACTTATACCTCACCGTCAAGTATCAGTAGGCACAGGCGTAATATATTGAAGGATGGTTTTATACGCAGATAAAATCTCTTCTTATATGCTCAGTGTGTGACAGCCTTAATAGTGAAGCAGGAATTAGTTTAATGAATGCACAATTTATCTGCTGTGGTCGGCCAGGCGGTTGCAATTAGGCTGTCTTGGATTCTTCAACCGGTCCAACAACAACATTGCCTGTGCCAAATTTCATCCGAAATCCATTCAGTAGTTTTTGCGTGAAAGGTTAACAAATATATACAAACTTTCGTATTTACGGTATAATTAATTATTTATTCTTTTTTGTTTACCCGGAAAGATTATCTTAATAGAGCAAAACACTTATTTCAAACCACCTTTTAGTGTAGGCCATGTCCCTTGCCTTTTATCTTCTAAACAATAAACGTATTCTATAAATATTTAAATATTAAATATTCATAATTAAAATCGGCTACAAGTTACCTTACAGGTACAGGTACTAGGCCAATCATGCTAAGTTGATTATCTTTAAAAAAAATTAAAAAAATATTTTTCCGTATACGTATATGATCCATGAATATAGTCGTGTAAGCTAAGACATACAATACAACTAAGTATAAGGCTATATCTGGGTAATTCGTTGACCTACCACAAGCACAGACCCATTTAAAAATGGAATTCGGGTACGAGACGAGACGCTCGTAAAATGTACGTGGTAGGGGATGTCCTTTATCCTTATCGATATTTAATTTGTTTGATTGCGAATCGATACCCAATATTATTAATTTACTAGAAAAGCACTGAGTTATCGTCTCACTATTTTACTCGAGGATCAGATACAACATGTACATTCTACACATCTGCTTCCTTTTTTTGACTCAAAGAAAAAGTTCCGCTTACAAGCGAGAGTTCCTAACAAGCGATATAAAGGCACGATCGGACTAAGCCTTTGACTTGTGATTAGGAACGGTTTTGTCTCCCTTCCGCTCCATCGGCAGATGTATCCGAAGAACATGTGAACTGTTTTCTTATCACGTTATCACCTAAAATTATTAAACCGACTGTACTGACAATTTTTAGAAGTATATTTCTTTTCGAAAATAGGTACCTGTGTTTTACTGTGGTACGTGGTGTGTTCATTTACTATCTGTAAACTTAAGAATTGTAGAGGGGTGTTATAATGCACTCTTGTGGCTGGTCAATCAACATTTTTTTATGGTGTAGGGGGGCAAACGAGCAATCGGAGCCATTTTTCCATAGACATCCGCATACGACATACGCATACGACATAGACATCGCCCATAGACATCCGCATAGAGGCTATACAGATGCGCTGCCCTCCTTTCTCCTCCTACCTCCAATTATACTAAACATTATAACACTTAGCGTACTACGGGTGCAGAATTTAACTGAGTATACAATCTATAATAACTGTTATTTAAAGGTATATTACACTATTCTGTAGTAGTATATTTGATTTATATGCGTCTAATGTTAAGATATTATATTTTAATACCTATATAATTTTACGATAACGTCGTTTGCGATTTCCAAACTCTACAAGTTTTGTACACAAATAACTTTAAGAGCGTCATCGACGTCGGCAATATGAAAGGCACAACACTATTTATTTGATGCGTCTGCTGATCGTAAAACTTTTCGCGCGTAAACGTCACACTTGATGTCGGCTAGCAGCTGTAGCGCTGCGTAAAGCTGCTTTGTGCCAGTACCATCTAGAACTAATTTTGTTTTGTCGCTTGATTTTATTATTTGTACCTAGCTACCCGGAGAGGTGGGTGACTTAGTGGCTTTCTGGTTTCTGCACTCCCTAAGTCATTACTTGTTTACAACATAAAGCGGTACTATCGTAAAACTGTGTACAGTATTGATCTACAATAACTTATTTAGGTTAGAAAGGATTTAGGTTTGCGACTATTATCTATATCAATACGTGATGAATAAAAAGAAAATGTGTTTTTAATTGGAACCCGGTAATCTCTACCGTAACCACATACATTTAAGGTTTTTGAGGAAGCTTATGTAGGCTTTTTAGTTTTTACTTATATAATATAATACAATATAATCTGATCCGAAACTATCAAAACACCGAAATATGCATGTAGATATGCTCTAAAAAATATTATTTGAAATGTTACTTTTCCGAGTACTCTATATAAGTTGGTAGCCTATAACTTTTCGTCTCTAGCTCAAGACCCGTGTCGGCCACTTTTTAGCTGCCGCGCGTGAGCTGCTCCCCTCCGTCAGAGGTGGGGAGAGGAGGACACCCGCTGTCCTTCTGGCCAAGACAATAATAGCATAACCTATTAATCTTAATAATCCGGTTTGCCTCCTCCCAGACTAGCTGGGAAAGGGGGGGTCTGCACCCCCATCGAATATAAATACAGATGCTTGAGCTACCTTAGGGCACTCGCCTCTCATACAGATGAAGCTGCACTGGGCCTTCAGCCTGTTAGCGTAGAGTCTATCTAAAAATAAAAATATATAACTTTTCAGTTTTTACTTCCTCTGACAGTTTTCCTTTAAATTTCATTATTTATATAATATTGTACTGCTGTAATAATTTATTTAACCGTTGGGAAATTAGAGGGGGGAGGACACTTACTTTTAACAAAAAATGTACTTTAAAATCAAATATTTCAGAAACGTTACCCCACACGATGGGTTATTGGTCAAGAAAACAAATATAAAGAAAAAGAAAACAAAATAAAAAAAAAATAAAGTATGGGAGCTACTCCAAAAAAATTAATCTACATACCCATAACAAATTACAACTTTCTAGTTCTTATAGTCTCAGAGTAAAGCTGCGGAAGACAGACGGACATGGCATACTCCTTAGGTATAGTTTCGCCATGTCTTGTTCCCTTTCTACTGCGAATACCTTAATAACAAGGAAAGATAAGGACGTCTATTAAAAAGAAATATAACTCTACTCACTACTAATATTACTACTAGTAAATGAATAAAATCAAATAAGTACTCCCCTAACCCGTGCAAGATAATATGTATGACAATTAATTAATTATTATTAACTAGCACGGGTTATTATTATTTGTCACTAGTTAATCACATAAAAAGTAAAATCAGTTGAGACTTTGTACCTACAAAGTACACAAATCTTATCGCCATTTTGAAATTAGCCTAACGAATAAAATAATTTATTATTTATTTACACCGGTGATCGCCCAAAGAAGGAAATTCGATAATAATTAATAATTAATTTAAGAAAAAATCCATCTAACGCCGCGTCAAAAATAATTTGACTCTATATGTAACTTTTTTTTGTAAATAAAAACTCCACAGATTGTCAGTGAGGCTCAATTTGTTTCCAAATATAGCGTGCCCTAGTGTATTATTATATTTATTTTAAAATAATAATTAATCTAACAAATACATTGTATATTAAAATATTAACTATCTACTTACATTAATATTAGTTTTATTTATAGATTGTAGAAAAATACCGTCATTTCCCTGTAAACTCAGCTCATCATACAGCCAGTTAAGAAATAAAACATTAAACATGTATATGCTGCTAAAGTCATATGAGCGTAAATTTGTGTTCTCGTTTTTGAGTCTTTTTTATCCTTTCACGAAACTTACTAAAGATGCATTACAGATTACGATCAGCGTATCCTCCTTTTATGTTATCCGATACCCAGTTCATGCAGCCTCTGCCTTCGTCCATATGCTCGTCAAAGAGAGCTCTGGTCACGTATAATACATTCGAGTCTGCGCTGGCCTGACACAAAGAAATCTTGTAGGTATGCACAAATTAGATCTTATAATTTTTGGCCAGTGGATGTGGGAGGAGAACGGAGGACAACGCATCTGTATAACCTCTATGTGGATGTCTATGCTCGTCGGTAGTCCTGAAAATGGCTATGACTTCTCTTTTGTCCCCTTGTACCATAAAAAAAGCATTACAGAATAAAAACTCAACAATTCACGTGCAAAATTCCGTTCGCCTTGTATCTTGTTAAATTTTACATATAACATATTTTAGAGGACAAGTTTTATAAGCTCATGCGCCGAAAGTGTTAGCTCATAGCAGCGGTAATAAATCTAACGTATAAACTAAATTTACGTCCACCCTTGTTCGCGAGTGCCGTCTTAGTTTTACGAGTGATAATGGCGGTCTACCTACGACGTGAAAACTTTAATTATCCACTAAAATACACAAGTTGGTGACATCTTCGGGGATAAAACATGTTCCGACACTTAAGTGCCGTGAGACGTATCCTCAAAGGCGTTTGACGGCGGCATTTTGATATTGTGCTACGATCGAGGCGTCGTGGTCGCGCTGTAAATCTATGATTTGACGGTTACTGTCCACGTGATCCACTTACTGTTACTGAGCTCTCGGACGTTAATATCTTATGTATTTATAAATACATGTAAATACATTTCAAATATTTAATAAAACTCTTCCTTATAATAATAGATGTATTTCTGAAAGTATTTTTAAAGTAAAACTTCTATAGCTGCTAAGCGTACCTAAGTAAGCTGGTGAGAGCGTTACAAAAATCACATATTGGGCTAGGCCAATGGAAATTGTCATTTAAATCCAAATTCGATTTAAGTGAAACTTTTTTCTATTTAAAAATAAATATCATATGACATGTTATGTCATTGTAACTACGGTAATGAAAATCAATAATTAAGTTTTACTTCAGTTGTGTGGTCTAGAGTATATACTTTTTTCTTTTCTTCTTTAATTTTTTTTCTTAAATTTTTATTAGCTTTATATAAAATAATATTATTTTGTTATTCCTGATTGTGCTCTACAGATGTAGTCTCTACAGTATTCAATCGTTAATGAATTTTTTCATAAAAGAAAAACAAACTAAAATTCATGAAGACGTCACTAACAATACATCACATCACATCACATCACAAAAACATAAGTAACAATAAAATTACTTATATCATTTTATGCCTTGAAAATACATAAATGTCGGGAATGAAAAAACTCGAGTTAAGAAATTCAATGCAAGTTTCATTCATTATGTTACTGTTTCGTTACAAATTAATCTGAAGCTGTTTCTGTTTGCGTAATTAATAACACGTCCGCGTCGCCCCAATAAATAACAGCCGGTTATCAGGCAGTGGAACAAACTTCTCCATCAATTACCCACATTATATTGTGATGATGAACGGCCCACTAAGTACACTGTCAATGAACTAACAGACTTACTACATGTTTAGTTATGTTATTAGAAATAGAAATAGAAATAATTTTATTCAATGCTCCATTAAATAAACACATTAAATAACAACATGAAACATAAAATAAAAGAAAAAAAAATTAAAACTAAAACAGAGAAGAATGTTGCATGTTATTAGAAGGTTATAAGTTATAAATAAATAATAAATAAATAATATATTTTCGATCTGCACTTATGGGAACGGAGAGAAACCCAATATATCTTTGATTTCTGTGAGTGTTCGTCGGTTGACGAGACTACGCTTAGGGTGGAAAAGGGGACCGATCCCCTAGTGTGCTTAAAACATAGCAAATTACCATTGCTGTAATATAACGTTTTGTAAATTCGTATGTTAATCCGAATCGGACCAGCGAAACAAACTCAGCGGTCTTCATGAATTGATGAAATAAATATACAAGCACAAATACATTTTCATATTCTATTACCATGGAGGAGGATGGTTCTATTCCTAAGGTGTGTTATCTCTGGTATCTAAGATGTGTTATCTGTGGTATCTAAGGTTATTTAACAACATTTTCATTTTTTTAATTTATAGTTTTTGGACGCTTTCTGGGATCCTATTGTAGAGGCATACATATTGCCCCCGAAATTCTTTACTTTGCTAATTCTAGGAATTGATACATCCAGTTTGCGCCGGTTTCTCGTATTCCTATCAATGCGTTGCCCTTTAACCAGGTGAAGGTGACAAGTGACGCTCGTCAACCTATGTAAGGGCGTCGACGGTAGACACCATTCAACATTTTTTGACGACATTTTTACGGGATTTAAATGAAACTTATGCGAGTGAAAGTGCAAAAGCAGAACCTCATTGGCCGTTACTTTTACTGTTACATGATATGTAACTAATTCTTAAATAATTCAATAGTTACGACACGGTAAAGGCGCAAAAAGGGTATAAAGTATTTCCATTTAAGTAAGGGACACTCCTTCTATTACTGCTTTAATAAAATGAAGTATATATTACCGTCTAATTATATAACAGTTAAAAAGATTTAAAGAATAGCGCAAAGCCTCGACGTGATGTACCTTATAGGTAAGGCAATTTTACGGAAACCATAACCCGCTCAACTTCTCATTAATGCGTCCAATTATCAATTTAATAACAACACTTATTGACCGGCGCCTCGTAACTTACATCTGACGGCGAAACGTGGATTACTCTTTTCTTTTTGGTCTCATGGCCAAACGCAAACGTCTCACTCTGATTAATAAACGTGTTCTCTTAGGCCGCCGCAATTTAACATTTTTTGAGGTTCTTGTGACTCAAAAACAGAAAAAAGATTCATGTTACACGTACAATATTAGGTTGGAAATTGGTTTATTTGTTGATGCTAGTTCTGATCGGATTTGGTTTTCATTTAAGCGATAAATTTGTGATCTGCTAAATTCCATCTAAATGGAGTGTAACAGAAAATAGATAGCTTCTGTTAAAACATATAAAAAACTGCGTGTACGTACGTGATAGCTAGTAAAAACAAAAGAATTCCCCCCCCCCCCTCCGTTAGAGGTGGGGAGAGGAGGACACCCGCTGTCCTCGGCCAAGATAATAATAGTATTTAAACCTATTAATCGCAATAGTCCAGTTTGCCTTCTCCCAGTAGCTGGGAAAGAAGGGGGGGTCTGCCCCCCCATCGACCACAAATACAGAGGCTTGAGCTCCCCAGTGTGCTCGCCTCTCATATCGATGAAGCTGCACTGACCTTCTGTCTTAGCACAGTTCTACCTAAAAAAAAAAAAGAATTGCGTTCCTTTGTACAAGATCGATTTCAAGGATACTACTTTTTATACGAATTTGTCGATAACGGCCGTCTTTGCAGCACGTTATTAAGTAATTTAAAAAATGGATTCACTTTCCTAACGACTTGACATAGTCCGCGGCGACCTAGGGGCCACGTAGTTCGCTTGGGTGGTTTAAATTACCCTCTTCGAGTCTTGGAAGTCGGTGATTGCCGCAAAATGTCAGATCACAACTCATAATTGACACGACGTAAACTGGTTTACATTTCGTTCACCTACCGATTCCCTTGGCTATCTTGTGATTGTGTTGTAAATTTATTTTAGTTATTACTCTGTTTGTTCTACAAACTTTAGCTACTCGCCGATATGTATTCCTACGTGACGCGCGTACAGGTGATAAGTTTCAATGTTTTGGTGAGATGTGTGTAACTTGCAAATTTGCGTTTTACTTTGATTAGATTTAAAAGAAACCTAATACTTATCGGTAACTTAATAATTGCTCTCCTCGAGACGTGCCGTGGTCTTGACCTCTAGGAGGGATCATTTTGTGGACAATCATGTGCCATATTAAATAGCTACATAAAAACTATTAGATCAAACTAAAATCAATCTGCTAACTTCAGTGTAAGCCCAAACCAGTATCACTGACGTCCTTTCGGCCCCGAACATAGACTCATCGCCGGATGAGCACACATAGCAATCCGATAAAGCTATTTTGGGATTTTATTTTCTTCAACAGTGTAAATTCATTTTGAATAAAATAACGGTACGTAACATACGGTACGCAGCGTTATTTTTTTTTATTTTTCAATCTTGTCTGTTCGTTGCAAGTTCAGATAGCTAAACCATTTCTTAACTTCACGAGGTTTCAAGATATATTTTATACATAACTAGCTTTTAACCATGGCTGCGCTCGCGTCTTGGATTTTTTTTTTAATAAATAGTATAATATCTCTAAGAATACGTGTAGAAAGTTCACGATGATCGGTTGAGTAGTTTTGTCGTGAAAGCGAAGGTAACAAACAAACACACATTCACATTTATAATATTAAGTAGGATGTGGTAAACGAGAAATCGAACGGTATCGAGTTTAAAATTAACAATTGCCGAGAGAATATGTCGATAGTGTAATATCGCAGGGGGGCCCCCCTTGCGACATTACACTGTCGACATATTCTAATGTAACCATCAAATTAAGCCGATTACACGCAGACAAAGTTAAACATTACTAACTGATACTATCAGCAATTCTCAGAGATTTTCACATACACCAGTCAATTTGACATTAATATTCTGTCCGCGTGTCGATAACTACGACTAATGGGAGTTATCATTGCTGTGACGCCCGGAGGTACCTCTCGATCAAACGATATTACCACATGTCAGCGATGCTGTCGCGTTTCGCCTGTTTTTTTTTTCGGTGGACGTTCGAAGGACATTTCGGTGACGCATTGGCAGAAGGGCAACGCTTTTGTATGCGGATGTTTATAAGCGGCAGTATAACCAACTTGTTTATCCCCTTATTAAAACATTGTTTAAATAACCTTAACAAATGAAAACTAGCTTATTACAATAAGGGGCCATCCATAAAGTACGTCACACTAATTTCTTGATTTTTTGACCCCTCCCCCCCTTGTCACAGTTGG
>LUGF01016645.1:134443-162947 GCA_001625245.1 Calycopis cecrops | reverse complement strand
ACCAATACATAGCGTAAGCGAATATAAAATTAATAAATAATAAATTTATTCCCGAAAAGAACACTGCACTATAAAATAAAATATTTTACTAGAATAAATATAGCACATCCTACTAATAATAAAAATGCGAAAGTTTGTAAGTTTGTTTGCTTGTTACTTCTTCACGCAAAAACTGCTAAACCGATTTTCATGAAATTAGGCACACACCTAGAGAGCAACTTGGATTAACATCTAGAATAGCTCTTATCCCGAAAAAATGTTCCTATGGGATGCCATGGGATGATTTTCTATTTTATTTACGGTATCGATTTTTACGCCAGTGAAACTGCGGGGCGCAGCTAGTATGTCAATAAACACGAAATAATATAATATAAGTAAGTAGATATGGTAGGTACCGTTTCATTACGAGACTTACTTTCTTTAGGTTTTTCACAAAAAGGTCTCAGTTTTTTGTACTATAGTGGGGCAAACAAAGAGTCTCAAATTTTTTTTTGACTACCGACTCATAGGCATAGACATTATACCATAGGCCACCGGATACTTACACAGCGCACGAAACCCGACAGCACAACTGTCCGCTCACTAAAGACAGTAATTATACTCAGTTTAAGTTATGTCTAATTTTGCCCAAAACAAGTTTTGGTGTTATAAAGTACCTACCTTGTTTCTTTTTTTTTATTCAGCCTATGTTGTCCCATTGCGGGGCAAAGGCCTCCCCCAAACTTCTCTTCTCTTGTCTTCTGCTACCAGCTTTTCTCGAAGGTTCGAGGTCGTCCCGCCAATATTTCCTCGGCCGTCCTCGGTGTCTCGCTCCGTCCGGGGCCCACTGGGATGTTATGTGAGCCTACTTCTCGGCGTTCATCCTCGAAAACTACCAAGTATTTCAAAAATAATTAACGCTTAAATAGGTTATTGGTTGTGCCATGAAGCTTTTGCAGCCGAATTGGAGATTCCGATGGCCGTAGAACACGAAAAGGAGAGGTCAAGCTATTACTTAAACGATACTGCTTGGATTTAGCGTTTGTGCAAATTCGACCATTATGGGGGTGAAATGGAGTATGCTACTATAAACTATAAATGGCATAAGGGCTGAAATTTCTGTATTCAGTTAGAAACTCGAAATGTTAATTGAACTATGTTTAATATAGGGCAGCATTTAACATAGCGGAAAACTTGAAATTTATCCCCATATTTAGAGGCGAGTAAATCGTTAGGTGCATTTTAAAAAATCAATTAAATTCAATATAATTTAAAATGGCAGATATTTAGATAAATTAAAAGTAAAAAAAAAAAAAAATTTTTAGTTATAATTTTTACTGGCTTACCATTACTAATACGACATTAGTTCAATAGTTTTCATTGATGATGATTGATACCTAAAGAATGCAATTATCAACGTAGCGACGATACGAGTGCTACGATAGCGTAGCCGATGTAGCCGAAGTCCTAAAACATTTTTAGGCGTCTCTATTAAATCTTTCAGTTTAAAATCTTATAAACAATGACTTAAAAGTTAAAAGAATTGATGTAAATTTTATTCAATTTTTGTTTCTTGATAAAGATGCGAGTTAGTAAGCACAAGTGTTTTGTGCTGACTCTCGGGTGTTGTTTTCGTTCCTACTTAAATAGGTCCGTTGAGTAGGGATGGTATGGACGGATGGGGACCGATAATTTTGGCTTCGCTTTCTTACATAACATGGGATGCAGAATTGTCTAGGCGATTCAGTAGCCATATGCGTGGTTCTTCGATCATGAAATTTCATCGCTCATTTATTGACCTACTTAATTAGCTTTTTATCTGCTCCTGTTAGTGCTTTGATTATTTTAACTCTAAAAGCAAGGTGTAGAGAAAGCTCAGCTACAGCGGTCAAACTGCTTCTATTATCGTCTTTGACTGCCTTCAACCAACCAGACGTGAGGGGTTCGATTTCCAGGTTGAACCAAAAGTTGTTATTGGAATATTTTAATTTCCACTTACAGTTTGGGGTCAGGATGTTGGCAGAGTTACACCTCCGAGCAAGAGCACGTTAAGCTGTCGGTCCTGCGCCTGATGTCTCTCCGGTCGAGTCCGAATGCTGTCCCTTGGGAATATAAGAAGAAGGGAAGGGAATAGAGACTGCACTTGTGACTGTGCATTATAATAAGTCCTGCGCAGATGGTTCGTATATATAGACGACGACGGACGGCCGCCGTAACCGAAATTCGGCTAGGAGGACATTATTATTAACGTCTTCAATCCACAGTCGTTGATAATTTTTACCGTTTGACTGCAAAGCGCTTTGTTCAACTCAATATTTCCAGATTTATAAATAATCTTGATTGATTGAATCCTTAATGGACTATGTCCCGTTCGTGCTATTTTACGAAGTTTCAGTGTGGTTTCAGTTTATCCATGGCCGAAAAATTTGCCACAAATTTACAAAATAAAAGGCTTTAAATTAAAACAAATGCGGAATTAGAAATTAAATTAGCATGGCATTGGAATGAAAGTAATTGAATGTCCAAGCCAGTCGATTGGCGCGCAAATAATATTTAAATATGATAACATATGTAAATATTGGTATTAGGTAAAGACTTTTTTTTTTGGTAACGCAGGGGAATGCCTTTACGCTTGCTACCCAGGAGCCCGAGTGGCTCAACCGGGTACAGTGTCGGGCTCGACAACTGGGTTGCCCCTACCGACTAAACCCCTGCGGGTGCCTTCAGCCGCTATAATTGAAGGGGCCTTGGATCTGAAAGCAACAGGGCGCCTCCAGCGACAGGCTGGCCTCGGTGAAAAGGCTAGACTCCTTTTCATTATGGACTGTCTGGCTGCCTTTGAACAGTCCCTAACTCCACGTTGGAATCGTGGGGTCAGGTTCCCATCCTAACCCCTGGTCCCAATGCTCCAACGGAGCACACCACGCCGGTCGTCCGAATTCACGCCGCCATCTGCTGATTCAGAGGGACGGGTGGAGGACCTCCGGCATTGGCCAGTCCCATCAGCTGGGCGGCGGACCAACCATTAAACGGCCGCAGAGAACATGGAGGACGGCAACGACACACCGCATCTCCTCTTCGCGCGCAACGCATCAGACGGTGCGCCCCCGTTCGGTCGCGGGCAACGATACACCGAGACACCTCTCCTCCCGCGACCCCTCCTCCATGGACGCATCCAGAGTGGGCCCTAGCGAAGCTCACCCGACGCGTCCCCACCCGGGAACCCTCTTGGTTCACCGTGGTTGTCCAAGCCACGGCTACTAAGCCCCCTCACCACGACAAGGTGGAGATCCGTCGAGGGGGTTTGGGTAAAGACCTAAAATAATGATTGTTAATCATAATATCAAAATAATCATTAACAAAAAAAATGTAGCAGCATTTTTTTAATAAGTAAAGGTCAGAGCTAAGTGTTTTCGGACCAGTCTTCCTGTTGTATCCTCATGAGGGACTGGCCAATCTATTGTTATATACGAGTGTTGAGGAAATGCACTTATTACATTAATGACCGAGCACTCATTCACACAGAAATAGCAAGGAATCGCTTTTTTTCCTGTTTGGAACTGTTTGGAACTGGACACTTGGTCATTAAAACTTTTGTGTCGCAGGGAAAATGTATTTACACATCGCTTGCTGAGGCGACTTCAGGTGGTACCTCCAGATCCAATGGGAACTTAGATGCTGTTGCATGCAGAAGCTAAAAATGCTGTTTCATTGGACCGGAGTGATAAGGGCACATCAGCTAATTGAAAGCGGTTTACAGGTCTTACTTTTATTATGTTATTACTGGGGAAATACATCATGTCACATAAGATAAAACTACAGTGAGTATCTTCGTCAGTGGGATATCCCCCTGTCAGGGACAGAATCTGTAGATTTTTTTGTTGACGCAGTAGAATGCATTTAATGTAAGTTCCGTTTAATATCAAATTTACTGTTCCGTCGGGTCACCAGTGTACGGTATATCACGTCGGGTGTGCTATATACGTGAGTGACTGACGATTATTCAGAGTACCAGTATTCACTATGACCGCACTCAGAAGGTTAAACGGAATTAAATAATTGAAACGACGTTTCCGTAGAAAGGTTTAATGAGGACTGATCATGGTTTACAATAATGCTACGTGCATTACACAAGTTTTGCGATGTACACATACATGGAAATATATCTTACACACATACATGTGCATTGTATGCATCTATGCATGTGTAGGTACCTACACTTATGATAACTAGGAGCCCGGGTATACCTATGTCGGACTCGAGACTTAGTGAAATACCTACTAAATCCCCACGGATCCCTTCAGTCGCTATTATTTGAGGATCCCGAATCTGCAGGCAACATGATCCCTTCAGCGACAGCCTGACTTCTGTGAAAAGGCCAGACTTCTCTTTGGACAGTCCCAGCTACGTCGCAGGAACTGCGCAATCAGTGGGGTCTGTTTCCCATCATGATCCAGGCCCCAGTACTCTAAAAGAGCACTCTCAATGCCGCCGTCTGCTGATTCAGAGGGAGGGGTGGAGTACTCTACAATTGAGCTGCTCTTAGTCTGGCCTCTACTCTATCAGGTAGGAGTAGCCCTGTCCGGCCTTGGGGATCACAGAGGTACGCAAACCCCTCCACGGCAAGATAGCATTTTCGGAGTCTTATCCTGAAGCTAGCTAAGATTGCTTTTAGCTAGCTAGCATGATTGAGTAATTTGTATTGAGTTCGCCGCCATTGAGTCGAGTTGTAGTGGAGTTGGCGTCGAGGCGTTATAATGTGCGAATACCTTTTACCAAATTAAATGTACCACATGGTTTTGTGTAGTTATCTTCGTACATAATCTGTATGTAATAATTCAACTTATATAAATAGTAATTGGTGAGGAACCCTCGGTGTCCGACTTCCACTTGGGCGGTTTTTAATCGGTGACTCGGGGAACACCGGATCCTGTAGAGCAGCGGTTGGCAATCTTTTGGCAGGCAAGGGCCGCAAGGCGGCAAAATAAATTAAACGTGGCCCGCACTTTCTTTTTTTTTTCGGGCCGCACTTGTGATATTCACCCCCCAAGCCCAAGTTACATTTTTTTTTTATTTGGCCTCTCCTCTTCAATAATTTATGTCTACATTCATTCGCGAGCCGCAAGTAGAACGTCGTCTTTGGTGAGATGCCCCGGAAATGTTGATCATCATGACCCTCGACGCTAGTCGGTCCCCTAAAGTACTAACGCCACTTCTACATAGGGACTATCCCGCACTCCAGAGTAAAAGACTGAGTGACATAGTGATCTATCGGTATATCAACGCACAGCCCAAACCACTGTGCACTGGACGGATCGAGCTGAATTTCGGCATGCAGGCAAATGTTATGACGTAGGCATCCGCTAAGAAATTTTTGCCGGATTTTTAGAAATTCGACCTCTGAGTGAAATAGGGTGTTGAAGTTTATATGGATTTGTTAAAATTAAACGCGGGTGAAACCGCGGGGCACAGCTAGTAAATAAATAAGATGCAGGAGTAGAAGTAGGAAACATGATAAACCACGCTATTTTCCTGTAAATGACACTGTACTTCCCCCTTAAGAATAAGATGGTTCAAGGTACCTAGTCTAGTTGTTTACAGGCAGTAATTTTCCTTATGTGATAACTCTATATGGGTGCGCTCGTTACATAAACTGTACTACTTCTAGCGAGTCAAAGATAAGAAAATAATACGGAGTTTCCTTATCCTGTTGTTTTATAGATGTTATATTACGCATATTGTAATGTTCTCACGTTTTGTGTGCGAGTATTTCAGATAGAACAAGAAGTGGCGGGGTAAAAAAAGTAAAACAATTTTTGTAAGGTTGGGGTAGATTTGAGTAATGTTCACTTTAGACTACGCTATTATATAATAATATAATCCACATCTATATATATAAAACTCAAACGTGACATAGCCAGCTATCAACGCACAGCCCAAACCGCTGGACGGATCAAGCTGAAATTTGGCATGCAGGTAGATGTTACGACGTAGGCATCCGCTAAGAAAGGATTTTTAGATATTCAACTCCTAAGGGGGTGAAATAGGGTGTTGAAGTTTATATGGATTTCTTAGAAATTAAACGCGGGTGAAACCGCGGGGCACTGCTAGTTAATATATAATATTGCTATATAATGCGAAAGTGTGTTTCTTTGTTTGTTTGTTTGTTCTTCTTTCACATCAAATCGGATCAACGGATCGATGTGATATTTAGTAGATATGCATATACTAAATATCATATCGATCCGTTGATCCCCGTATGCATAAATTAAATAATCATGCAACGCGAAAGTTTAAAAGTATTAATATGCATATAGTTGGAGGACAGAAGAGTAACGTCGACTCTCTTTTGTCACGAAAAACCTCGCGAGTGAAGCTGCGGGTAACAGCTAGTATAGTATATAGCTCATAACACAACAGTATCGCGCACCATACATTGTTATTATTTATATAGTACCTACAGTACAATGTGAACAAGTCAACAAGTCTGAAATAGACTAGCTCACATGTTGCCATCGTAATGTACAGATATGCTTTCACTTTTCGTGCGGTTTTTAAGTTTCCGGTGGCCTATTGGGGAGGTCACATGTGTACATGACAATTGTGTAGATATCCATGGGAGTCGGTAATCATCAAAATTTCCGACTGCTCGTTGGCTCCCTCAAACTATAAACTAAAAACTGACCCTCAGTTTGGACCGGGGCCGAATGGAAAGGATTCTGCAAAGAAGGGCAACTCATGTGTTACTTTTTTAGGTCGTCACTTAACAACTGATAATTATCGATTTTCATAGAAGATGCCTTCATTGAACAAAACAGAGAAGGAAATATCCGATGATGAAATAAAAAACACAAGTCAAATAAAAGCTTAGCTTTATTACTCGTAATATTCACGAAGAAACTTCCCTCAGTGTCAACAAGTCTCCATGCTGACAGTTAGTCTAGTACAACTTAGTTACTTTTTTCTCAATATTTCATTCCAATAATTTTGATTTAACAGATTTTAGAACCGCCAATTATTTTTTACCAATATACGAACGTAAGGTTACCACCTTCCCGCCAGAGGGCGGGAGGATACAATTTAGATACATTACTTTTTTTCTTCCACAATATTCCATTATGTCTAATACACCAAACAGTGGTTAGATCCTAAACATTCACGGACAAAGACACACGCTCGTAAATCAAAAGCATTATGACATGTAATATTATATTATAATAATGTTGTAGTAATAAGAATCGTTATATTTAATGTAGTTAGGTTACTTTCGTGATTAGGTATGATTTGTCTGAGGCCCACAGATTACAATAGTGACCCAGCAGCCATTCAAAGACAAATACCAAGGAATCGTTTTTTGTCCACTTTTTCATCTTAAAAATGCTTTTTTTTTAATCTTTTTACATCCAGAACCATATAAACATCTTTTAGTCATTTATATATTTTTTTATCTATATAAACAGCCGACCAGCCTGCGTCCCCGCCGCGCGACTCAACTTTTTATTTACAAATGGTTTATGTTCCTAAACGTTTAATATCCGATACTATTCTTAAAATTAAATACAAAAAACGCATGACACTCTAAATTACCTAATGTTCATTTTTCTTGTCATCGCTATAATTTATGAAATTTTGATTTTTACACCAACTTTAGAAATATTCAATACAAAAATACTCTTTTGAATAAAATTTTATACACGCCTCATTACGTCGGCGCGCGGAGACGCAGGACAGACGCCACGAAAGAAAAGCTTTGAGCCTCGTAATCTTAACATCATGAAATTTGTACTAAATATATCAAAACAAGCGGACGCGGGCCCATATTACTTAGCCGAAATGCGAGGATATCGAAAACAATGCCTAAACACTAGACGAATTATTTTTTTTCATAGCGACACGCCGCCTTTTGCCGTATCCAATCAAAACTACGTCGAACACGACTAAATAGTTCGGCAAAACGGCGGCGCGCCAAATTTACTTTAGTAATTTTGTCAATTTAATTTTGTATCTAATTTTATCACCGGCGTCCGCGTCCACTCGCATTATTTTACAAATATATCATACGACGTACCAAAAGAACGTAACAACATAACACATCGTTTGCACGAACACATCAGAATACGAACAGAACGTGTTTCGCTCAATGAAGACCACAAGGATATTGAAACTAACTCTCTCGTAATATTGAATACAAAATGATCAATGCTCCGAGATCTTTTAGGACTCTGTGTTATGTTTGATACTATCAGTAAACATTTTAATCACCAGACGAGGCAGCTATCTTACGTAATACTTACTGATAGACATCGGCAGTTTTGTTAACTCATCCTAATAGTACCCCCGTGCTCAATTTTTGATATAGATTAAAAACGAACCATATACTTATATTATATTTACCTAATTTTCAGCATTTTTCTTAATGACTTTTTTGTATAGAAAAGTGATACAGCTATTTGGTACATCTAAATGTTTCTTACATAAAAAATGAAATGCTACACAATAGAGTCTATTACAATTTCCAAAATTTAGGAACCATAATACCCAAACGTGAAACCAAATTTATCATACATATATTGTTTTTTTTTGTCTATAATTAATTTTGAAAATTATTACATAAATATCATTTTACATAGTGAGTACAAATATTTCCTAGACGGATTCGAAAATATTAAAAATATAAAGGAAAAACATCAGATACATTTTTATGAAACTTAAATAAACTATCTTCTAAATACCTAATGTCGAAACAATCAGTGCCGGAGTAGCCGCCAAAAGGACAATTTAATATTCTACGATACATATAGATACAAACATGAGTTATAGTCAACACCGAATTTTGTACTTTATACTGTGGCATAGCCCCATGATCACTGTGGACTAAATTATTTCGATGTTTCAAACTTGAGTCTTTATAATAATTTAGAAAAAATTGTCAACCGATAACTTAGAAATAACATCAAAAATCGGAAGCATATCGGCTCGATCGCTCTCATAACATATATCCATTGTGGTCTTGTCTCTGCTGCACAGTGAATCACACAAGTATAAAATCCGGACAAAAAGTTTCACTTAAAACAATACGTAGCTTCAATATTTAGTGTTGCCTTGCCAGAAAATCAATTAACCTAATCGTAAACGGCTCCAAGTATCTGCAAATTACGGCATGTCGGTATACTGTTGATGGGAAATCAATACATTTCTATTGTAATATGTGTTTTATAGCCTGCATTAACAACGACTGAGACGAGAATGAAAGAATCTATGGAGATATCGGATTAACGGATTCATTACTTACTATACAAGGAATTAAAAAGATTACCGAGAATGTTGCCATTTTAGAGCGCAATTCGAAAATGTCTATCGTAACTCTTTGTCGGTAATGCCTTTTTAGAGGTTCGCCATTCGCATTCCCGGCTCTAAAATGCCAGTCTATGGTAAGAACAAAACAAACAACATTAACAGAATACAATTTTAACGTAACATGGAACGACGCCCGTTCTGGAACGAGCCCTGCGGCGACTGCGTTACGTGCCTACGAACCAACGTGAATCGTATAAAATGAATCCGGGCTATTGCTGTGAATGATTGGCTGTACACTTGTAAAGTGCGTGGAGGGGAAATTCCGAACTAAAAACCGGTGTATCGAAAGAGGGGGGAGTCTGCGTTTACTGTGTCAATGTCTCAAGGGTTGCATGTCTTCTCACTTAACCTAAGCACACCAGTCGACGCCTGGTCCATCCTAAACTGAGGTAATCTTATATTATCGTAATAGTTTAAATGGTTACAAATGAAACGTTTAACAAAGTTTAATATCAAATGAAAAATGCTTACACTTGCTTAGCTATGGCCGGCCGTGCCCCCTGCGCGGTTGACGATACTCTTAAATAAAGATGGAGTAATTTTTTTTTACAATTCCGCAAATCAATTCGCAATTGCCGTTTGTCTATTGTGTTTTACTTAAATATCATTAGCACTAAGATAGTGTTACATTATGTTCTCTTCTGTATTAAAATTATCGTAGTATATACACGCTGCTATATATCTCTGTACAACTATCTATTTTACTGTTTTATATCTATGTAAAAAAGCGAAACTTATTATGTATTGTTTTGTCCAGCTAAACTGAGGATGGGAACTCAAAGTGTTTCCGCGTGGCAGGGCGGACGGCCAGCTTCTACTCATTATAACAAATACATCAAGATGAGCGGTAGATTCGAACTTGCAACGAAACGCTGGAGCTCTGACGTCGCCCACAGTGCGGGGAACTGTGTCGTGCGAAACCGTGTTCTGCCGTCCTCGCTTCAGTGCAAGCGTCGAATCTGCCGCGCTACATATATCTACGAATGAAACTAAGTATTCTTCTATAGTATAATAGTAATGTGTGTATGTATACTGGTTGTTCGTACTGCGAACTAGCTGCGTGTGCGTGAGCGGAGTGCGGACGAGGCGCGCCGACCGAGGTTTGGCAAAAGGTACTATTGAGGGCCCATTGGTTATTCTTTTCTTATTTCACGTAAAAAATCAACATTTCTGAAGGCACTTCTGATCGGACGAGGTGGCCCAGTGCTTGTGTGTGGGTTGATTGTTGCCGGCCATTCAACTGTATTCTATGGGGGTTTTGGTTTCTTAGACGCTGCCTTCAACTATGGCGCCTGTTGGGTGTGGGTCGGTGGATGTCTGTGTTCGGTCGTCGCGCATCGTCCGCCTGCGGAGCGCTAGTGGCACGTGTAAAGCCGAACTGTAGAAATAAATGCCTGTAGTATATGTGGTATAATAGTTACGGTTATAATATGGTTTCCAGAGTGGTTTCTATGATCTATAGTCATGAGTATTAATTATTGTAGAAATAAAAACAAAGTAAGTGACACTCCGCGCTCCGCACATTCTCTTAGTGATGCTACAAAATGGCGCCCACGCATTCGGAATATAATATTTTATCTAACAAATAAACTTAACCCTATGTCCGCGGCGGCCGGTCTCGCTGCCGCCCCGGACAAACTGAACACCTTGCCGAACGATGCCGAAATATTTGAAATACAACTCAGGATGTTTACATAAATCTAAACACAAGATGTTTACAATTTTTCGAATTTTGTGTCTGTTTTATTATTTACTGTCTTGAAAAATCTGCACGAACATATAACCGGCTATCTGTATAAAAATAACGTTTAAATTCTTTGTTTGTGGATCGAAAAATAACCCTGCTCTATTGTACTAATGTCTATGGTTAACGTTAATTATTCCTAAAATAATTATGACGAGGTAAAGGTTGACAATTTTCGGCAACGCAAAAGCGTGCCAAAATAAAAAATAAAACGTCATAGGAAAAGAAAACCAAAATGAAAACATGCTCTAAAAGGTCAAGAAATGGGAGTGGGAGAGGCGGAAATAAATAAAAACAACGAAACATTAAAAACTTAAGCAGTTAATATATTAATCGTTTTTTTCCTTAATGAATAAATCAATAAATGTTTTTAAGATATACATAACTATAAAAACCATTTATGATAATACTTAATAATAATATAATAATAATTATATATAGCGAAATATATTATGTGCAGAAATAAAATTCTAGGTGACTTAAATTTTTTCTTACTCGTTAAAACCTAATGAATTTCCTAGTAGAGCGCGCGCTGTGCGGGCCAACCCGCGCCGCCCGACGTCCAACGTCCAATCCCATTTTTTTTATAATTTAATTAAACTTTTTTATTAATAATTTTGAATCTGAAGGCCTAAATGCGAGTGTCGTAAAATTTTGGTGTGCGAAACAATCGTCCAATGGTTAAAAATTTTGTTTAGCCGAAACGTTTGTCGAGGCGATGTAGCGCTCACTCCAACTGTTCTAGGAAGTTTGGTGACTTGAAGTACTCGGGGACGGGGTCGTCCAGCCGAGAGATCACCTTGTAGATGGACTTCTTCCAGCTCTGCTCCGCGTCCTTGCCGCCCTGGATAGCGCGGAAGAACTCACGTAGAGTTTGTTCAACCACGTATCTGAAGTTTGGTGGAACCTGAAAAATCAAAAACCGTTAGTAAATAAACGAGTGCAATTAAGGAAACCTACATTTCTTAATAGAGCGAGGAGACAAGGTTTTCTTTGGCTCATTAAAATATATTGGTTTTGAATTATTCTTTAATTTACTTTTTTTCTAACGATCAATGTATTTAGATTCTTTTGTATAATGACATAGTTATTACAAAGATTTTGTTTTGTAATTTCAGATTATATTTTAGATCTATAACCAAATGGAATTTGGATTATTTTTATATGAAATGTGCCTTGGACCCTTGGTGTGCTTGCACTGCTATAGTACTTCTACCTATTATAAATTTCCCGATATTCTTTGAAATTATAATAAAATCTCATAAAAAAGGGATTACTTACTTCAATGTGGTTGTTCCTGTTGTAGTGCAGGTTGAGAACTCTGTACAGCTCGGAGTCCCCCGCCACGTGGAGATCGTCGGCCGCCTTCAGACCCTCGCTGATGGCTTGCCGAGCGTATTTCTCCATCTGTATGTAGTAGAACTCCCTGTAACAAACAAAACCATATTTCAGTACAAGTCACATTGTGGCTGTGGCAAATCTGAAAAAATCATTCTTTAATCAGTTGTATCTATATATATTTTTATCCTTTTTATATAATTGCTCTTTTTGCTCTTTTGTGAAGAAAACTCTACTACACTGAAAGTTGTCAGAAGTTCCTCTACGTTTAGGTATACTTAATGTTTGCCATGTTCCTATTTAATTATCTACTTCCAGTAATCCCTTTATTGAGGGATGAGCGTGAAGCATGTGGGATAATCAATGGCTCGAAAGTCTCGTAATATGGGGATAAGTGTACCGATACTCTCTGGTGAGCCCTACAGCGTGTATGTGGGTTCACCTGCCGTGTGACACTCGATGGCACAATGAAATATAAAAAGCCCTCGAAAGCCGTCGAGGGCGGGAAGGATTTGATTAGTCATTTTCGCTCAGTCCGCTTGTCGCGCTGCATCGCTTCGCTATCTTCGCTTCGCTTCGCTTACGAGAGCGAATCGAGAGTCTCGCGAGGCTAATTACTTACGAGTTCGCATTCAGACAGGCTAATTCAGTTTTTCACGTCTCGTCGAGTGATGTGTTACTTTTGGAAAAAAATGCCTGCCACTTTTTGAAGCAAAATTTTAATTTCATTTTGCTGAACACAATTAAATTACCTTTTGAAAGGCGAAATTGAAACGCACACATTTGTTGAATGCCGTATACACATCTATAATAAATCAAAGCTCAATGGCAAAGTGTACCTAGCTATATGTAATGATGTAATTTTTGTATATAAAAATATTAAGATTAGCTAAATTGTGTTTTTTTCATGTTTTATTAAGATATACTTAACATTATTTAGTTTCTAATTAGTTACATCGGATGAGTTACATTTGAGTGGGCAGTAGAATTTTATAGTCAAATAATTGCACAAAAGATATTATTCCAAGACATATAGTTTTATAGTTATTAAGGTAAGTCCTTCATGTAAGTCCATATAGTTATGGTTCAGTTTCTGTATTCGTATATTATATTGGTGTCGGTCCGGTTTTTTGGGCCAAATGACCCCTAGTAACAGTCTAAAAAATTGATAGAAGTCAAAATGCCCAATAAATTGGGCCAAATGACTACTAACCCGTGGTGGTTTTCTAGACATTGATGTAACGTTTCACGTCAAATTTGAAGATGTTCGCGCGTCAAGTAATAACAGACATATGGAAACTCGAATCCAAATCATTCAATAGTGGGTTATCAACTTATCAATCGAGGCGGATCTCTCTAAGCCACTTGCGAGAGCGAGCACACTCCAACCTCTCGCTCGCACACTGGGGTTTCTATTATTTTTTTAATTGGCACTCCGCGAGAGATCGCAGCCTTACTAATTGAGTAAGTAAATGAAGTGTCTTAATAATTAGATGTCTTTTTAGCTGGTGAGAGGCGAGGATCATGTGCTTATGTAGCTCGTAGCTACGCCTAGGCGTGTTCAGCTAATTAGAATTGACACTAGAGACATTTTGTTGGAGTGATTCCTTACGATCTTAAATTAGGGTAGGTATTTAGGGAGAATATGAAAAATACAAAATGCCGCAATAAAGAAATAAATTACGAAATCTTTTTAAAAGATATCTATTTCATTTTTTAAAATGCATCGTTTTAAAAATACCCACATACTTAATTTTTAGATTAATATTACGTGATAAGTATGTATGTAATTACAGACACATTTTCATATCAAACACTAAATATCAATTTTCATTAACACGCGGCTATTAGAGGCGATAAGTGTTTGAACAGATGCCACAAATAAATCGTTGCTCAAGTGGTCTCTTAGATCACATGAAATGGTAATTACTAATAATGTCTTATAGATGTTAAAACTTAACAGTTTGTCGACCCGTACTTATAAGTGATAAAATATAAATTAGTAATCTTATAATTATATCAATTATATAATCGTGAAAGTTCTCATAGTTAATCATAACAGACATAATAACATTGATAATAATATAAATGTAAGAACGGTCCAAATATTTAAATTCTACGTGAGCTAAAGTACAATACAGTTTCACGATATTTGCAAATTCTTTATCATGACTTTTCGTTCAAAACTTTGCTTAACAAGCAAGCAACTATCAAAATATTTTCATTATTTACAGTGAGAAAATTGTTACATAACCATAAAGTTTACTTTCTTTTTTTTGTTTTGCCATTCGTATTTTGTAGTACAATTTTATGATTAGGATCTGTGTTCGATTTGTAAACATCTAACGTAACCGAAGGCTGGCATGCGGGTGCTTTAAGTAGGTGAGGTTAAAAAAGAAATTACATTTTAAAGAAACGGTACTCTACGAAATACAGTTTCGCGACATTAGACGACTACGTCATGTTACCGTTCTAAAATTGATTTTATTTTTATTTCTCTAACACTAACAATGTTTTGGCCATCATGGTATTATTTTTTCCACCGGAAAAAACATAAAATTCTGTAGCTGTTTTATGTACTAAATTCTGTTTTCAAGTTAGGTAAGTCTATTCAAGTATGAACACAAAGAAAGTTTTTAAATCTTGTTCACAAATTTTAAATACTAAGTCTTGGAAATTAATGCTTTTAACTTATTTGAATGCCGAATTGAAAAAAAATCAAAAAATCCGTTACACAATCAGCTGTTCCAAATGTGTATTAGCAAAAACGTATTTATTTAAAATGTAACTGTATAACATTGGCAGAAAACTCAATTTGCTACGAATGGAAGGTGTAATTTGAACACAATTGATCATGCAAGACAGCAAATGAAGATAGACTTTATTATAAGGTTCCAAGTTATATAATTGAGTAAAAGTGTTTCGCTTTTGTATGCTTAATTCTTAAGATCCCATCTACCTGGAGGCGAACGTCTTGAATGTCATTGTTTGACGAAGGCAGTTGGTATTTTTTTGCAAGAACGTAGCTTGGCTAGGCCACGAGAAATAAATGAAATTTAGCCAAGTAACTTTCTTGGATGAATGCGCTCTTGGAATAAATTGAAGTATTCATAAGGAATGTTACTGAAATGATTTTTAATATTATGAATAAAAATTTGAAAATGCACGAAAATAATAAATATATTTCATTAATGTAGAAACATTATTAGGATTTACACACAGGATTAGGACAATATTCAATCCAGTCAATCCATTATCTATTGTATTGTTTTAACTATTAGTAAAAATTAAGTGCCAAGTATTTCTTACAATATGAGTAGATAGATCTACTAGTTGACAAAGTTGATAAATTATAAAAAATATTCGCAAAATTAAAAAATATTGTAACAGTATTTTTGCAAAAAGAGTATGAAGTGATCGCACGGTAATAAAATTTGTGTTTTATTACCTACGATGTGCGGTAATTGGTAATTTTACCGCAATAAGTAAGAAGGGGGAGATCTCGGTGTTAATCTTACGACAGTCCCCCTCAAGAAAGCTTCGATTCCCGTGTGAACCAAACGTTCATTGTAGACTTTGGAACGTATAGATAGAATCACGTCTTATAATGAACGTAATTTGGTTGTAAAATCATGCAAATATTTTAAACAATTAAATACTATCATTGCTAGACAATGTTAAGTACCTCGGAAATTCTAAACGAATGCAATGTAAAAACAATTTTTAAGTGACTATTGAGAAATAATAAATATATAAAATTTAAGTCATTTTTATTATATTAATTGGCGTGAGTGCTAGCTGAGCATGTTAGAATTTTGTTTGTATTTTATTTCTTTTAAGTACTAAAAAAGAGCTGACTATACTCAGCAACGCGGGTTTATCATATTTTAATAAATGCCGTGTCTAGAAGATTCCTTGGCTACACCGATACCAAGTCACTGCTAAGACGTCGTAGCAAAGGGTCAGAGCTTTGTTTATTTTTTCAAGTTTCTTCCTTCCATTGTTGACTCGTACGGGTGCGAATGTGGAATCCTTTTGTTGGAACTTGATTTCTCGCCTTTCTACTGCTTTGATATTTTCTCTTTTAAAATATACCTACAAGGGAACGAATACAAATGAAATTTGAAATAATTTTGAAACTCACAGAAATTAATGAAATATAATAGTTTCACTGGACGTGGAGATGATGATTAAGAAGATAAAATGTTAATAATATAAATACATGAGACTAAGACTATTTTTAGTCTCGTTTAAAAATAGTATTTGTGACGGGATGGTAACGGATATAATACCTACTAAAGTGTCATATGTTTTTACATTAACCCGTTAAAAGCCTTTTTTAACCCAATAAAGACATATTTTGTCTTGTATACGCTAAAACGCCCAGCTACTAAGAAAATTGGCAGTAAATCAACATACACAGTAATCGCTGAAAACTGTCACCTTATAATTAAGCTATTATCATAACTAAGTACCTAATCTCGCTCTGTGCGCGTTATTTTAAACACCCCTATGGCGTGGCTATTAGAAAAGAAACAGAGATCGTTTATCATGACAGATCGACAGATGCGCGCGCGCCCCCATTTCACAATAACGCGATAATCCAAGATATTCCGCCGTCCGCGGATTTTTGTTGTCCATTATTTAATTTTGCGAACTAGATGCAATCTTTTTGTGCCAAAAATACTATTACTCTGGATGAGACCTTCACGCACTACCTATTAGACTCTATAATTAAAGCTCTATCTAAACGAAATTCTTCTGTTTTATGTTCTAAACAAGCTGAATTTTCTTTCACCCTCTTCGTAGCTTCAAAAGTACAAGATGACCCAAAGCATCAAAAACACTAACGTAAATATTTTATTGTCGCTTACTTCAAACGAATATTGATATTATCTTAAAGTAAATGCTGAAAAAAACTACGATATAATACAACCTAGTAGTAGTGTTTATTATAATTTCTTATATCTAACAAATCGAAACTATATTAAAAAAAAATGTTTATTCAAATATCGGACAAAGGGAAAAAGACACGAGCTTCGATTATTACACGTTATACGTATAGTTGTATAAAAAAAACTCATAAAGGGTAAATTCAGTTCAGGAACGAAAAATAGTTTTCCGACATTTCCTAGTGACTTCACCAAACACACTCATTTCGATCGTTGCCAAATACAATGGTTATTAAAACCTGATGCACGGAGACTCAAATGATACGGGGAGGTAATCGCTATATACACACAAAGTATGTAGGCTTGTGTGTGCGAGTGGTCGGCGTCCAGCTTCCGTAGAGTATGGTAGAGCGGGCCGATGACGGAAGGTAAGGAAAATGTAGAGGCGCTTTTTATTTTTAAATTCATTAAAAACTGACATTGTTATTTGTTCGGTTCAATAGATTTGGATATTATTATTTATTATGTTCATGTATTCTATCAATTTCATAATAGGTATATTGGTTTATTTAGGTAGCCACTCTTAAATTATTTTGAATTAACAGTATGACTTATGATTAATGTCTTGTTAATACTATGTACTCTTTGAATATAATATGCATGTGAAATTAATGAAACTATAGATTACTAATAATAATAATATACTAATTGAGAAAATTAGACAATTACAAAATACATATTAATGAAAAGGTTTAAGAATCGAATATACATATAAGAAAATAATTGGTATTTGAACGAATTGTAATTTCAATAAAAAAGGTACTTGAAACGTGGTTTGGTTATGGCCACAAATCTAGAACGTATCATATGAAGAAGTTGATTTCGGGCATTGAAAACGAAAACTTTCGACCTAACCGCCTCTGTATTTTTGCTCTCTGTGTAAAAGTCGCACGGCGGTGTGCACACATGCACAGAACGCACACATAGGCGCCAGTAAAAGCGAGTAAACTAATACCGGGCCGGATTAATGCTTCAGTTAGTGAAAAACTTTTTTCAGACTGCGCCGTCCGACACAGGGACGTACTCAGACAACCGTCAAAGGAAAAATTTTATTCGTGAAGTTATGTAATACGAAACATAAATAAAACATTATTAACATGTGTAGCACCGGGACGTAGGCCTTTTAAAGCGAAATAACCAATTATGTTAGAACATGTTTATTATATGGGGGAGAAATGCAATATACATCTAAGGACAAATGTTCTTTTATTAGAGATATTAAACCCTTCGCATGGTGCAAAGATTTTGAGATTTGTTTAAATTATAAGATGACAGTTGTGTGCATACTATGTATCTTCTTTCTGTTTATTTGATAAATATACAAAGAATAATTTTCTCTAGTATGTAAGTTACTTAGGTACACACTACACCTATCATTATATTTACATACGTAGGTTACGAACGAACGTTGTGCCGTCAGTGTACTTTTGACAACATGCGGGCTGTAGACGATAATCTATACCTCCATACCCGACGCAACTTTCTCGCGAATAATTCCCTTATCTTATAACGGAATCTGAAATTGGTACGGCACTTGTATAGCAATTAGTCGACTTGTGAACGTTATGTCTAATCTACTCCGACGAACATCGAGGAATGTTAATTATGTTTGCACGTTTGTAAAAAGATCGACGTACTCGTACGCCGAGTGCGGCTCTGTGTAATGACTCCCTCCTCACTGACCTGCCTCTGTCTTGTACCCCACGCTTCAAAAGTTCAGCTCATTTGAGTGCTTGCGGAGATTTTATTACCCCAACTACTCGGTATTAAAATTTTGAAAAAAAAGGGTTGAACAGACGCGCAGCCGTTTAAGGGCCGCATGGGCTGACCGTTCGCGGTTACTTGATTTCAGGATTAGTTCGCTAATTACTGTTTTGAGACAGTTTCAAAAACCAGTTCTCAGTTCTTTATTTTTAGTCGCTCATCCGCTTAGCACTCTGCAAGCGTCTGTACGCTTTGAAAATTAAAATTTAATACGCAAAAGTTTTATGTATTATTTTTGTTTTTTTTTCGGAGTGGAACTCTTGATATGCCTTTCACAATGCCTGACCATTACAATGGAATTGCAATGTTTGTACAGTTTAGGTACTATATACAGACATAATATAATTTTTTTATAGTTTATTGAATTGAAAAAAAAATGATAATTCCAACATAAAAGGTGACATAAATATAAAATGTTATTTAACATAAATACTTATATTAAAAAAAGTTTCTGCCCGTAACTATTGTATCATATCCACTTTACTAATACACATAATTGTTATAAAGACATAATTTTAAATTAATTACTGTTTATAATTTTTCTAAACATTTCTTCTACATATTGTATCTTTCCAACTATCCTTATGTTACTTATTTTAAGGATAGTTGGAAAGATACAGCATTTCATGTATAGTATAAATGCGAAACAGAACACGTTCAGAAATTTAAAAAAAATCAAACCCAAAAGGGGTTATTTTTTTTTACATAAAGATTTGAAAAAAGAATATGTAAAAATCCGTTGAGCATCCACAATAAAACGTGGAACGCGATACCGATATAGATTTGTTATAACAGTGAATAGTAATCCGAGTATATGTTTTAATATGAAAGGGTGTTGATCACGTGTCTAACAATAATTACTTTAGTGTTGCCAGGCGTCATTACGTCAAACCGCCTGCTTGCCATCGCATTTTCAGTTTTACTCAAGTTATTTCCCCTGGGCTACCGTCATTGCTATTTATTACTAAGATTTCTGTCGGAGCGTGTCACTTCAACTTATAGTAAATTTTATACAATTTATTTATCACAAAATAATATTACTTTTTTTTACACCGCACACTTTTTTGTGAGCTTTTCTTATGTGCGTTTTGAAATATTTCTATTTTGAAGCGAATTCTATAGAGATTGAGTTCGGAAATGCGTTAGTTACTTTAAAAAATTGAAATGTCTGTCGTTGTTAGAGTTTTGTGTTATTAAATTATTTTTGTGAATAAAACGCTGATTACAACAGATTATAACACATTGTTAGTGTGAATACAATTGTTTTTTATTGCTATCTACAATGTTTTGTCCTTGTATCCTTGTCTTTGCCGTTGTGGCCACTATCGGCTGCAGCGGAAGTCGCGCTACATACTTATCTCCCGGTATGAAGTCCTAACCCGGCCAACTATTGAAGATCTCTAACGTTACAATTTTCTTATATCCGGCGTTTGTTATATTAGGTATCTGTGGGTCATTTTATAATGGTCATGACAACTATGTATATATATTTTTTTGTTTTTTTATTGGTTTCTTTAAATAATTAAGTCTTTGTATTATTTGTAGAACAGTAATTGTTAGTTGGAAAAGCCATATTGTAATATGATATTTGTGATGATAAAAAGTCTTGGAAAAAAACTTTACGCATTCTTTTTTCTAGTATGTACCTATAGGAACCAAATCTAGCATATGTTTACATATAATACAGTAAGGGCGTATGTAGAGTACACGTCCCAAGCGCATAGTTTTTTTTAACTTTATCAAAAAATACAAAGAGGGTTAATAGTTATACATTAGAAATTTGGCTTTTATTTCAGAAATGTATACGAACCCCACTATATTTTGAATGAAACATATAAAAAAAATTATTAACGAGGCCTGGCAAAAGGCAACCAGATCAGCTATAGAATAGGCACTAAGAATATATCGTGATATACTGCGCCATAAGAAAACAAATAACATAACGACAGTCAAAAGTAAAAGGCGCGGCATAGGCTGTATCCACATGGGAAATTATCCAAATGCCACAACTGGCGAGAGTCTGACCCCGCCCTAAGACGTAATTAATTAACAGACCAAATTCGCTGATAGCGGTCTTAGATACTATGAAATATACTTTTAGTAAGGTAAAATTTTCGTGACATAATAATTATAGTTTTTTCTCCGCCCTAATGTATAATAAACATAGATTATGTTTTGAGTTCTTACCGTTATAAATGTCTGGATTTTCATCATGTCGAAGTTTCATTTACATCTTTGGTTGTCCTTTATTTTCATATTTTTTCTAAACCATAAAATTTTCTATGATATCAGTAATAAAATCGAATGACTTTTTTGGCACTTATATGTTAATATTGTAATGCAGAGTTAAACGAAGGATCACTGGCCTACTCCTCCGAGGACTGACCTTTCAAGTCTTTTATTTATTTTATTACACTCATATTTTGTTATTAATTATAAAAAGCGACAGTAATGTAAGTAATTTAAATTATAAACTGCCGCGTGTGAGTTTGATTGGACAAGCTTTTAACAGGGAGGGGTAATTAAAAAAACCTAATGCCCTATCGAAGACAAGATAAGGTCGGCAGTAGGAAGAAACCTCCACTTTTCTAATTACGCTTTCATTAGTTGATGGATGCCTTATTCATGTATGCGATGCCTGTGTTAGTTTCAACTTAAGGCGTGGAGCAAAATGGCAAAATAATTTACCTTTTTATTTTTCATATTAAAATATACGCGTAATTTTTCATTTTAAGTTAGGTTTGCAATATTTATATTAAAAAGACAAAGCGTTTCAGTTTGCAATTTACAAAAAAAATAATCCTTACTTTTAAAAATGGAAAAGCGAATGAGTTCTAATTTCAAATTCGAATTCGAGCGTTGCCAATTTAAATAAAAAAGGAATTTAGTGATATTTTATATGAAGCTCGGAATAAGTAGGGCAACGGATAAGCGGCGCATCGCGAGCCCCTCACATCGCATTTCTTGATTACCGCGATAAGTACCGCGCCTTGCGTGTTTTAATTATATTATTAACGACGATGGCCGGCGAAAGGTTATTTTATAATGGAGCGTATCGCAATGATATGTAAATATTCAGCCTCGCCCTGTACCTATTAGTTGTTGCGTGTGTGTACACCTTAACATTCGGAAGTAAAGACATGTTACCCAGAATTTAATACTAAGGCGTGACGTCTTTTTTAGGTTACGTTACACACGAACTTAGACAGGACATTACAACGTTACGCATGTCATTTACAAAATAATTTATTAGTTAATTAAGGAAAAAAGTTTAAATGTTTTAAAATTAACATGAATATCATGTTAATGCCACTCGTGCAAATTAATTTAACATGGGAAAACCCTAAGTTATTTTTGTTCCATTACCACAAAGTCCATAATTTAAAAGAAAATGAACATGAAATGGCACAGCTTGAAACAGTCTTCGTCAGTGTTTCTAATGGAATTAAAAAATAGTCATCACGAGGTCTTTTCACAAGACGTGAGAGGTGGTGACGAGTAATTAGCAGGTTTTAGGAGGAAAACTACTCATAAGCTTTCTCGAAAGGGTCGTATTAATTACTGGAGGTGCTCGTATGAGCGTGGCGCGTTATAAATGGCCGGCCACTTGGCGCCCTAGCCTCGCCAGGCCTTATTAAAAATGTTAACACGTAAATTAGACTCCACACGCTGCCACTGTATTAGCCACCCAATTAAATTTCAGACGCCACACAATGGCACAAGGCGAGCCAGGCGCGCAACTTCGAGGGATAACCGACGCATCTAGATTCTAGATATGTTTAGAGTGTAAATATTTTCCTCGTCACACTCGGGTAACGTTTCTAGCGCTTCAATATGAAATTGCACACTTAAGTTTTTAATTACATTAAAATTAAATATTGAACTAAATATGTACGATGCGAGTTAGCTCGGTAAGTTAAAAAGGCATATCAAAATTGCGACGTAAGGTTGGCAACATTTCCGTTTGCTCTGAGAGTCCTTGCACACGAGAGATTTTATTCTCAGTTGAATTAATTAAAATATTTACTTTCGGATAAAAGTTATTCTAATTAGCGGCTTACTTATTACTTTGATGCGGATTCCTCGACGATTTAATGAACCATAGTAAATATTTTTGTTACGCTCAAATGAGCGCGGGGGCTGGATAATTTGATTCATTACAGTTTTAAAGGGCATTAGCATAAATGTGCTGAGCTCGCTAACAGGTCGCCGGTGTGAGGTTTAAAAAGGCTCGAGCCTCGGCTGGTCTAAGTGCACACCCTCGTGCGACTAGTTGGATGTGTGTAAAGATTAATTGGAGTGTTGCCTATTCTAACAATTTACGACGCCTTCTCTGGCGGGCCGGCCGCAGACCACTTCTGCGCGACTTAATTAAGCGAAATAACTTAAACGGCTCACTGTTGCTAATTAGTGCTATCGTCAGCTAATTCTACGAGTGACTCTTTGTTGGTAATCCCGCGTTTCTTTGAGACCGCGCGCCAAAAGAATTTGTCTTTGCGTCGACTTTGTGGATGTTTGTTTTGCCCCCGAGTTTACAAGGAGTGCTGCGCTTGTTTTGACAAATTCAACAACTTTGTCTACAAAATGCAGATGTAACTCAAACACAATCGATCTCGTCATCCGACAAATAACATTAAATAATAAATACTGCAAAAATATATTTAAGATTTGTATTTTTAAACTTCCGCGGGTCGTTATAAAGTTGAAATTATTTAATCACTTTATTCAGCCCGTAATTTTCTTGTGATTTCCAAGAGGAAAGTTAAAGGAGTACACTGTGTGCAACAAAGCGTTACTAAAAGTCGTACAAGGAGCTCTTGTCGCTAGAACCCTCGAGGTCTGTGTGAAGAACGTCAACAAGTGGGCAGTTTTGTACTTTCCTTATTCCTTCGAGCCTCGCTGAGGACATTTTTGTAAAAACCTTGTATTTTTAAACCCACACTATTGTTAGAAAAACTTTCACTAAGCATTAAAGCTTTATCTTAAAACCTTGTTTACGGTTTTATCGGTATAATAAACGTTGTTTTTTAACAACCTTATAAAAAGTGATTATTTTCATTATCGATTGTGCAAGCTGTGTGGAGTATTTGATAACACGTTAATTATTTTTGTTTTAGTTATGTTCATTACTTTTATAGATTCAGATTATTTTTAATAAGTAATAAAATGATAATATGGGACTCACTCTTAATTGAATTAGGTACTGTTGTTCTGTTGAAGTTATTATTGAGATGATTGGGATTTGGGAGTGACATTTCGGTTTTGATATTATTTCCCAACATAGTCCCATGATATTTCTGTTTCTGTACAGACACATAGTTGGTTAGGTGTATCTACAGGGTTGTCCACAAATCGACGAAGGCCGTAAATTTAAAAAGCCATCAATCCGGTACGTCTCAGACACCTGGTAATTGCCTTTCGTGCGATTGTAGAATGACCCTCACCCTTTCAGTTTTCCTTTCAGAGATGTTTATCGCGAAGGAAATGGCCGTTTTCCGTTGTCCACAATGCACCCATTAGGGGACAATACTAATGGCGCTAGTTACGAACGTTTTGACGAGGTTTTTCCGATTTTTAAGTTATCTTCTTTGTAAAACAAAAACATATCAAAAACGAAATAACGCCTGTTTAAGTAATATTTTTCAATAGTATAGTGGCGAACGGGTTACTACAGACGAACATTTCCCATGGTTACAAAGATGCGTTTTCCTTTTTTGCCCACCCTAATGAGACAGTAGACGCGATGCGAATATAGTCGCATAACAAGTCCAGTTGGTCCACCTAATGGTTCGTATGGATATACCTAGAATTCTGAACGGATATCTAAAATAATCAAATTACTCATAAACTTGAAGAAGTTAGACAACATTTTGAGATTGCTTAAAGATTGATGCCTACTTTAATAAAAAGTGTTCGCAAAATTTAAAAGTAATTAGGGATGTACCTACATTCAATATTTGATGGTCGGATTCATCAATCAAAGGAATAATTTCATAACGAAGTATTGAACATCAAATATATTTGACACTTGAACTATAACAGGTAACATTGTTTTATTTATTTCGCATCCTTATACATTACTTTGCCTATTACTTTGAGGTAAATATGAAAAGGAAATCTAAAATTAATATTTTAGATACTCATTAAGCTCGCTAACAGCCCTTAGCACTTAAATTTACCTCTAATTCAAGTATATTATTAGGAAATGATGTGCATGTAAAATATATCAACATTAGTAATATTAACATTCATTTTTAATATGTTACGAAATTAATTATTTATAAATATATTGAATAGAAATAAAAACCTCATATTTCTTCTCTCTTATTCTTATACTTGATTGCTATTAAATAAAACTGCAAAGCCCGACATACACTGGTGTGTGATATACTTGAACTATTGTAACATGGCGAATAAAGTCAGTACTATAAAATCAATATTAGTAATGTTCGTTATCAATGCTTTTATAAAGTTTCCCTTTATCTCTTAGATAGCGGATACTGGCTTGAGTTATGACCAGAAAGCTTTATTATGGAACAACGGAAGGTTTCAAGTGTTTCGCACACATTGACGTAAGTGGCCTTCTACACGTTTACAGATAATGTTTATTGCTTATATTGATTTTATTAGCCTTCTTTCGATATTGTCCTTTATGTGGCTTTATGAATTATGTATTCTTAAAGCCACATAAAGTGTAGTTCAATTGTGTGCCTGGCCTCATATATTTGTGGCAGGGAAAATGCCTATGCACCGTCCAACTGGCCCTAGCTACGCCGGGAGGGTGTGTCGGACTCGGCACTAAAGTGCCCCTAACGTTCAAAACCACTGCCTGAGCCTTCGGCCGCCATGGTGGAGTGTCCCGGATCTGGACTCGTATAGTACCTATGCTCAGCCATATCTATTCTTGTAGTAAACAGTTTAGTCTATGACTAGTATAAATTTATCGGAAGTTTCACACTAGCATAAGTATTAAACCATTTAACGACAGAAAGGATTTGTCTGTTGGTGCAACAATTAGCAAGAAGGGTGGTGCTTATCATAGAAGCAGGGCACGGCAGGTGTCTCTTATCAATGGACTTAGATAACGCAAAAATTAGTCGAGTATAAATCAATACTCAAACGGGAATTTTCCGTTACTTACAATGAGGCAAAATTATTTACTGTTGCGTTCAAAATTAGTATCTGTCACATTCAAATTTGGAATAATCAATAAACGCGCCAATTAATTACACAGAGTATAAATGTATCAAGGTATACACATGTAATTGCCACGTGGAGCAAGACGTCATAATATAAATTACTATTTACATATGTTACCTTATTGACTAAGGAGCAAATTAAAGGCTTCGCGCCCTTCGTTTATACTAGACCTGAACATTTCTTATAATTTATTGTCATTTCTTCATCGTCTATTCTGTTAGGACTAGTTCTAATGAACAGTTGTCCGGGTTGGACTATATTGCTACTTTATGTCAGTTCTCGCAATTATTAGTAGACGAAGTGAATGTGACAAGTAAAAGAAAATAAGCCGTATCCATTTCTTTATCAATTTGTGATCGATGTTAAAATTAGTTAAGCTCCTAATTGGTGATTTTAGTTAAAAATTATTTGTTTGCACCAATTGAATCTGTTACATAACTACACTGGGGCGTAACCCCGCAGTAAATTTAGTAATTAGGAAATAGTGAATTTGGGACCCTTTCATCGAATTATTATAGAGCAATCGAATTACCAACGACTGGGAAGAAACTTAGTATTAATAAACTGCATGATTTGGTACAAGAAAACCGTTAGAAATTTATATCAAATTATTCAATGTCGAATTATATTAATAATTATAGTAGAATAGAAAATTACTGGTCATATCCACCTTTTGTAAATGTTTCAACTGAAAAAAACGCTCGCTTGCATACAAAATAAATAAAGTTAGTCGCTAAGTACGTGTATTGTAAAGTTAATCTGCATGTAGAACTGTAGACGCAGTGCCGTAAGCAAGGTTTAATATCAAAGTTAGACAGGTATAAACATGAAGATTACACTTACCGGAAGTTTGAGAACCACTTGACGAGTTGTGCTGTGTTGTTCTTGTTGAATTTGATGTCGGGGAAGTACATTTTGAGGACCGCCGAGCTCGGGTACCGCACCCAGAAGAACATGAGTTTCGCTTTGCGTAGATGCATCGGCGTTAGCGTTGAGGAGTGCAACGGAATTAAGGATACAATTGTTTTTCATTGTATTAATTAATACATTTAATATGTATTGTATGTAATAATAAATACATATATATTAACACTTTTGTATTACACGGATGCTAAGCATTAGAAATAGAGATCTACGATAGATTTTTTCAAATCTCTATTTAATTATGTAGGAATTTCTGCCACCATCGGCAAATAAAGAAACATTAGAGTCGATGCTAAGGAATGGGAGTTATTAAAAAATAAGCTTGACACAAATCTGATTATATCCCAGTATTACGTAGCCTCATCGAATCACTACAAGTTCTTAATCCATTTGCATCTAATCTTATAATGTATCTTAGCTGGTATGAGAATTCACTGCATTACCGATTATGGTGTATTCATAGACACGTATTGATTTTTTTGTATTTTTTCAACCGTATCTACTCTTTATGATAAGTTAACAGTGGAACGTGTAAATGGTAAAATATTTATGATATTTATCCCTTTCCATATTGAAATTTAAGTTTTGAAATTTGAGTATTCTGGCTGTTATTACAATGTGACAATATGTAGCGATAGAGTTAATACTCGTTTTATAATTAAGTTTACGGTTATTTCCTTCATGTATAGATAGACGATAGCCACACCAGTAAAGCGTAGAAACCGCAGCATTTATACGGTTTCCAGAGTCGTATATAATGTCTGACTATTGTGTAGGAAGTAGGTGGCGCAGTCGTAAGGTTAAATACTACAGAAATAAGATATCTGTGGGTTGCGTGCGGGGGTATTAAGTCGCGCTGAGAACATAATGACTGACATTTAATATATATTCCTACTGCTGCTGGCTCAGAACCCAATGAATGGATTTTACACAAAAGATAGACGCGAATGGACGGAGTAACGAGTAGCTAATTCTTAGCCCAAGAATTAACTATGAGTTTGGGAGACTTAAGTTATATCTCTCATCATCATCATCATCACCCTTTACCCATCCACTGCTGGAAAAATTCCTCTGAAGAATGAAAGGTGGTTGGTTACACTTGTCGTGCTTGCATCTGTAAAGAATTGGCGATTAAGGTATTGATATTGAAAAGGATATAGTAGGCTGGACTCCGTCGTAGGGCAGGTCAGTGGAGTTGCAGTCCGAGTGCGGGTCCTGCGCGTCCATGTGGTGCGGGTGGTGCGGC
>LUGF01016645.1:98313-128813 GCA_001625245.1 Calycopis cecrops | reverse complement strand
TAAAAAGGAACTAATCTAACCCTAGACACTAAATAATTTTAGGTATTTTACTTCCGTTGTTGACTCTACATATTCTTGTTCCAAACATTAGGATATGATTTGTAATAAAGATTAGAGCGACACAGTTGTATGTTACAATGTAATATGGACGAGGACATAACAAAAGGCCGTATGTACCGGCGACATTAATTTCTTTTGGACCGTGACTCCGTATTCATGGAGGACAATGAGTCTAAAAATGTCAGAAATAATTCTGTGAGACATGCGGTGCTAACGCACGAGCCCACAACACGTACGACAAATTGCAATTAGTTATTACATAGGCAGGTCACTCTACTTCAAGGAGCTTTTGCTAACAACTACAAAAAACAAAAGAGGTTTGCTTTTGCCTCGTGATCCGGTATCTTCACATTTCCACAGACAGAAAGGGAAGGAGAAAAAGAGCAATTTTTTTAATATTTTTGGGTACCAAAAATATCAATTTCTAAATATTATTCTGAAAAATAAGTAACATATTATCCTAATAATAGTCGTAAGTTAGAGTAATTTTAAACAGGCTTTAATAAGATACTAGTGGCCGCCCAGTGGTCGAAATTCGACCATAAAATTATATTTAATTATAATTATAAGTTGTTGAATATAAATTATTAAAATATTACTGAATATGACCTGAAAAAATAAAACGTCAGTTTTATTTCGCAAATCAGCTGATGGGCTGCTACCTTAGATCATTACTAAACTACTTTCCACTGGACTAAAATTAAAAAAAAAAAATATTTACAGTTGTCATATGTCATTCCAATACCATTTAATAAAAAAAATTGTCATATGTCATTGTCAATTGTCAAAAATTGTCAATGATAAAAACAAATATTTAAAATTGTACATACTTTATTTCTATTTTGCAATTAAGAAATCTGAATAATTTTTGGCACACAATCACGCCGAGACCTTTAATTTGACACCTTAACCATAATTTTACGTTGTGTGGTTCGGCCAAAAAGTCCAGGACAAAAATCGGCTTCCGCTATTAATATATAAGATTTATTTGGTTGTCAAAATGCTTTTGTTAACAACATTATTAGGAAAATACTAGTAACATATTTTTATAATATAGAACATGTTTATGAAACGTCTGTGGGCGTTGGTGTTCACTTTACATCAGGTGACCTAACTGCTCGTTTGCCTCCTATGCTATAAAAAAAATACAATAAATAATAAAGTCAAGAAGTGGATTTTTTAATATTGGCTTAAAGGTATTTTTCCAATATAAAAATGTTTGAATTGATCCGGCTGCTTAAAATAAATTTTAATGGAGTGTCACTCCCGTTATCATAGCTAACTAATCTTATTGCATCTCACGTAAAATAAGTTAAATCGTTCAGGCTGTAGGAAACATAGATATAGGTATATACATAAACATGTATCGAAAAACATTATCATTCTTCTGTGCCAGTCGAATAAAAACTAAATAAATCGTATAACTAAAAATATGGTATAAGCACTCGTATGCTTATGAACGCATTATATTCAATTTACGTAGAATTTAGAAAAAAACCCCGTAAGAATTTCAGCGTAATTAGTAATTACCAAGCCTTCTTTCTTCATTCAAAAGTAAGTGGTAACTAGGCATTTAGCGGGCTCTCCTTTTTTGCCTCCTCCCATTTTAATGAAAGCTCACAAAACCTAGGTCTTTTCTATTTGAAAAATTTAAGGCGCGTGCTTGACTGTGCGTGTTTTTTCAACGACTGCCGGTGAGATAATGCTGAATGAGGATCTAAACTTTTATTCATGAGCATAGATTAATATTCTTGTCTTTGGCAGATTTATACACATTATAATAAATTTTCTTGTTTCCCCATTATTTTGCTTTATCTATATTTTAGGATTTCGAATAGGTGAGAAGGTACCTACTATTAATTTTTAAGTTCCTTCCTTTGATTTTGCTTTTCAGTAAAATGTGCTTTTTAAATTTTGGATTAAAAATAAAATACTTAATACAGCAGCTGATATCCAGATTATCGGATGGGAAGTACCTAACCTGGTTGTGTGGATTTGTATGTGGTGGTATGTGAGCGGAAGAATACACTAACGACCTTTGATTGAATCGCCTAAAACGCCTTTAAGTTTCTAGAATTTGATTCTAATTGATTCTGTTTTATTTATGGATCATTACACTATGCGATGTTAGCCGTTTAATAATCTGTAGCTTATAAACATCTTGGAAAACTATGCAAAATCCGCTCGTACGACGTGGTACATTGGAGACGTGCTCATCTCGCGTCTCTGCCAACATCCGGCTATTTGCGCCACAATGAGATGCTATCAATAGCGGATGACTTCCGATGTTGCCGTGACCAACCACTTGCGACCGCCGTCACGGCTTGCTGCTTGTCGCTGTTATTGGTCAGCCTGCGCACGCACACACCTGTACTTTTACAAGGAACCACACCCATCATAATTATTTATTGAACAATAAATAAAATTATTACAAATTTTTAATTGTATTTTTTGTTATTCTTACAGAGCAGCGGTTTGATAGAGAAACGACACGGTAGACTGAAGTATAAAACGATGATAACGACAAAACTGTGACGATGAACATTATGAGAAGCTGTATCTTGTTTTTATTTTCTATCTACTTGCTAAGTTTCCGCAGTATTAAAGGAAAACCTGTTTCTGTGTTCTGTGTGTTTGTTATCTAATATTTTTTAATTAAAAAAGAATTAAAATAAAAAAATCTTATGGCGTTCTATGAGCTTTTAATTTTAATCCTGCTTAACCGTTTTAGATATTTATCTGACGAATTCATAGTATCAATAATTAATATATTTTTGTCACCAAAATATCTACATTAATTATCCGTATATATATATCTAAATCACTTTGGACCGAATCATTTTTATTGTTATAGATAACAAACTCGCAAGTATAATAGTGGGCAGGCAAACTTCCCACCCCGTTTTTAATATTAAAAACTTGTGTATCGTAATTCCATCGCACCGCACGGAACAATTTCGATAATTACCGCGCCATGAATAAGCAATGTGTTGTCAAACTGTGACCAGCGGGAAGCGCGGGAAAACGGAATTTAGAGTCACGGACTTTTCCACAGATAATTCATCATAATTTTTGATAATTTATACCGCTATTTGTGGGAATAGTCCGTTTATTATGGTCATTGTTTATGGCCACCCTAATGACTACAGATTATAAATAGGAGTTATATTTCAGTGCTTCTTGAGACAAGTAGGTCCTATATCAATACACTGCTGTAGTTTGATTAGAGTTCGATATTCATTAAAATTCTCTAGGAGTGCACGTTAACAGCAGTAAAACTGTTCTTGTGACTTACTTTGAAATCTCTTTGTATTTAGCTACATTTTAGGTATTCTAATTTCCTCTTGGTTATTCAAACTTAACGTCAAATAGTAATTCAATACGTTCAATATACGATTTTAAAAGAATTTAATGACTAACTTTGATATCTGCTTAGCATAAGTTTTTTAAGTAACCAGTTTATCCTGACTATTTATAAAAGTTTTGATCTTTTCATTTACTATCATTATTGTAATGTATATTATTGTTCTCTATGGCTTCGGAATGCCTCGTTAAGGAACATAGTGATGTCTCAGCTGAGCAACGCACAGGACCTCAGGCAAAGCAGATTAACTTTGAACTTTCAACCGTTTTGATCTCTCGATTTTAGACCAACAGTATAAAAAAGATACCAATCTTGACGTCAAAAGCTATCAATAGTTTTACGTCTGTCATGGACGATTTGTTGAATGCCAGGATATGGTGAGGGTCGTTGAACAGCGCAGGCATGTGCGGAGTCCCGACACGACCTGTTGAGTTTCCATATCGCACAGGGGCGTACACCCTTTCTCAGTCAGGACTGAGTGCACAACATATTATGCGCATATAGAATTACTCGTGTATCATACACATGCTATAAGACTGAAGCGATAAACGTGAAACACGATAGGCGAATATTGATAAGAGACTCAGTGGAATCAAGAGAAATGAAATGATTATAATACAGTCAAAGTATAATTCTACCACCGATTCAACCCTAGCCTATATTAGAGAAGAGCAGAAAATCAATATTTTTTTTTTACTTCTTCAATTAGTGTTAAAATAAATATGTATATCATTTAAATAGCCATAATTTTAAAGTGGTCGATTCAATAAATATAGAATATTGGGCTCATTGTTACAAATATGTCTAATCAGCATTGTGTTTGCTTACAACTACTTATAATGATATTTTCTGAAACTTTTAATATAGTCGTAGGTAGATAAAAAAAGCTATTTACTGTATCAGATAGGTACACATCCTAATCGGGTTAAAATTAATTACCTAATTGTCAGTTTTCTCCAGATAATCATGGCAATTCGAATATGTTACTAAATGATGAATATGTTAAAAAGAAGATGAAATTATAGCATTCTCTTAAGAATATTATTTGGGAAGAACTAGATGCATTGGCAATCGAAGTATAGTGTGACTTTACTGCTACTTATTTAGGCATTGATATAAAAATAACCACTTAGGTACAGTTTATTTTTTCAGGCATTTGACGATCTGCCACTGAAAAGACGTCTTTACTACCTACGTCTCGAAGCTTCTACAATAACAACTATTATGACGGATATTAATTTCCTTGAGATAACAACTTTGGGCAAGGTTATTAAGTATTAATTTATCCTGTTTTTGTCCGTTTGGCAATTAGACTTTATCTTTAGATATTATTTTGTGCACCTGTTATTGTCTTATTACGCGGCCCCCTGGCATATGGCCGCTGACCATAAGTCACCAGAACAATAAATATGTGGGGTAACTGCGAGGGTGGAACGCATTCCCACGCATACCTGGACGGTACTTTCCTGAGGGTAGTGAGCAGCAAGTGAGTGGCGGTGCCATATGGTGTGCTCTTATTATTACGTCCTCCGTAGTTTTTACATTTGCATTTTCATAGAGGTGCGTTGCTAAGGCTCAATAATTTTGTATACTTTATATTTTCTTTTTTATTTAATTATAAGAGAACAAACGAGAAATTGAGGCCTTTTGATGGCTATAAACGTCCATATACATCCACGTAATTGTCGTGCAGAAGTCTTGATCTCTAATCCTTCTCTTATTAGAATCTCACAAGGCGCACAAATTCTACAACTTAGCTGTCACTTCTCAGACTTTTCTGCAAAAAGGTTGGACAAAGAAGGGTAGCAAAAACGCAATCATGATTAATTATAAAAATGCACAAGCATATTATATTACGCATAACATGGTCGCATATGAGATCCAGAGAAATCCTAACGACAATAGCACACTACGATACTCCGCCTTCGCTATAATGACAAAACATTAAACGACTGTAAAAGTATTATGATCAAAACATAATTTCCAGTAATATGTCCAGTAAAGGGTGAAGTCGGCCAATCTCTATGCATAAGTTATGAAGCTCGGATGGCGTGCCTCCTGAGCCATTACCGGGCTTCTATGAAAAAGGACATTTCAGTCTTATCGGTGGATATCACGAGAATAAAAACTAGCGATAAGATCGCCGAGCGTGTTCGCTTCCGCTCCACACTACTGTCGATATCGATAAATGTATATACCTACTATAAATATATGTCGATAAAATATAATTTACCCGCAAACGAGTATGATTTCGTTTTTTTGGAAAATATCTGCCTCTTGTTACAAAGACAAATTCTATATCTACTTCAAAGTGGTTTATTTTCGAAATAGTTGCGCCAACGTTAAGTGGCTATATTTAAGAACCATGTTCATAGTTTTTACATATAGACGCAGGAGACGTAAGGTACTTTACATTGCCTAGTAGATTTAGTGGGAAATTATTTCCAACTATTTTATTGATATTAATAAAGTTCATCAGTAACATAATGAAAATGATGTACAATGGCAAAACGGAAATGGCAACAGAAACTTCTTTAATAGTATTTTGTTGTCTTTTACACAATAGAAGGTAGGGTAATTTTAGGTGCCTATACAATTTTTTTTTATAGGACAGGAGGTAACGAGCAGTTGGACAATATGATTTAAATGATCACCAACACCCACAGACATCCGCAACACCAGAGGACTAACATATACGTTTCTAGAGACGACCCTCAGAGGCGAATTTAAAAATATAATAAATATTAGTATCGACTCGGGCCAGTCCCTAGCGTGGTGTGTTGGAAGACAGGCACTTATTAGTCATTATCTACACCGTGGTATCGCTGGTGACATATGGCCAATATTGGACACGACCCATCATATCTGCGATGTCGTGCGAGAGGACGCCACGCCACTACCCTTTGTGTTGGAAAAAAAAACCCTAATTAGTCTTTGTTTTAAACGAAAACACATGCGATGTACGATGCTCTATATTGCCAGCCAGCACGCTCTATGCTTATGTATGCAAAGGAGTATATGGCTGTTATTAGATAGGACGTATATAATTTAAACTGACAACACTGGCCGTTGCTGGCTTCGTCGATTTGTTTTGATTTTGTTCCGAAAAACATTGTTTTTAAGTTACATGTTGAGACTTTTACAGGGTCTTTAATAGAATAAGGTGGCAAATGAGCTTAAGAAGACATTTTTCTGGCTACCTACGCCCATAGACATCCGCATAGAGGTTAGGTATAGAGATGCTTTGGCGTCTTTCATCCATCCCCCTCCATGGGTTCTACTTACCCACCGCACGAAACGCGACAACACAAATGACATTAAGCCCGTATCGTGTAAGCGGGAGGTACCTCCCCGGGCATGCGCGTCGCACTACCTCTAGCTACAGCGTTACCTCTATTAGGCTTATAAACCGTAATAGACAAGTTATATCGAGGATTATTATTTGTGCGAAGTACTATATAAATATTTTTATAACATAAATTAGAAATGTACCATTGTATTGCAGCGTTTATTATTTTCGGGTCTCTCATTCTTTGTATAGAAATACTTTTGAGCAAAGAAATTAATATGAAATAAAGAAACAAAGGACGTACGAAAGATATTCTCTTTTGAACTAGCTAATATTAACAATAGGAATTTGGCAAAGCGAGCTTTTACTAGTTTCTTAAACACATACGACCGAAGCTTTCGGGGTGTTATAATTATCATCAAAGCTTACATTTTTAAGCTTCCTTTGGTGCTTATCACTTTCTTTTTTTTTCAACTTGAGAAGTTTTAATAGGAGCTTTTTAAATATTTATGATTTATGAATGGTCTAAAAAGTTATTCCTATTATTATTAACCGTAAAAACCGTAAAAAAATATTTTTGAGAATGAACATATGCTACGAGGAGACGTATCATTAAACATAAAATGGATTCATCTATTAGTTTTAGTTTTATTATACTACATATCTCTATGTAGAGCATAGCTGAATCAAAAGAGTTAATAAGTGGCTCACTGGCCTCTAAGAATAAATATTATTGTCTCAATATATTTCCCATTTTGAAAGATTTATTATGATTGTAAATACCATGGGTACAACCTGGCTCTATATGTTATACGTAATGGCGTAGAGATATTGGTTTGATATTTCCACGAAATAACTCACAGACTTTCAAATTTGAAAATGTTGTTGGTACATGCAATACTGCATATAGTATATCTTTGTTTATTTCATTATATTTTACGCATTTATTTACTAAAGAAAGTTACATTATCAGGAAGTAAAGGTTACATTTTATTGTGATTGAAAAAAAATAATTTTGACGCCCAACGAAGTGGGAATGTGTCTAGTATATAATAATATTGTGAGCTAAATATGAGCAAGTGCTGATAAGCACATGTACTAATTATTCAGTCATGAGTAAGTTGCGAAACGATTGCCTCGGTCTTATCAGGACGCCTGCGCTCAACAGAGAAACGATAAACATATATGGTTACAATTATTTAAACAGTACAAGTTATAAGTTTATACAGATTTTATTAGAACACGCCAAATCGGGGATTTTGTTTGAGAGGGTTTCTTGAGGATTAGACGGCAAGTTTAAGATTTAGTAAGAGGTGCAGCATGCATGCATGCAGCCGAATGGGGCCGGCACGACCGAGGAGGTACCTCTCGCGTACACGATACCTGTGTAAAGTTACAGCTGTGCTTTCCGTGCGGTGTCAAGTAATGAGGGGGGGCGGAAGAAGGAGGGCAACGCATCCTCGGATACACGGATGTCTATGGGCTATATATATATATATAGATATTATTTTTTTTAAATATAAAGAGGGAAACAAGCAGTCGACGCATTTTAACGAATACCCATAAACATCCACATACTGGTTATATAGATGGATTTCTTTTCCTTCTCCTTCCTCTAAATTATTTATATGAGGTCGCTTAAACATCTAAGGTCATTAGAGATCACTCAACATTAACATTATATAACATTATAAAAAAGAATTATAATATTAGACACGGCAATTAAAACGGCATAAATACGTCAAAGCGTTATAAATAGTTGTACATTATTAGTTGACCTTTGTATGTCTAAGGTCAGACAGTGGGGTACACGATTAGCTATCAATTTAAATGAATGTTAGAAAAACGTTGGTATTGATGTGAAATCAGTATCGAAATCTAAACAGATTGATTATAAAGTTTTACACGGCATAATATGCTATGCTCTTTTATGCACAAATTGTTTAAGAATTCCGGCGTAAAGTGACAGCTTTGCCGTAACGTGACAGAGTAGTCGGTGGCCCATTGAGGGGGAATGTGTGGAGGACAATGCATTTGCATAATATGCGAATGTTGATGGGCGTCGGTAGTCACCAAATGGCTCTGATTGCCCGTTTGTCCTTTTATGATATAAAAAATACGTAAATCGCATTGTAATACGTCAAAATGAGGAGACGAATTAATCAAAGTTTATAATCTTATTAAATAATATACTTTTTTATACAATTTCCACTTTTATTAAACTTAAATAAAATTTAATAAAAGTGGAAATTGTATAAAAAAGTATATTATTTAATAAGATTATAACATGAATTTCCATCAAGAAGTGACAATACATTCCATCAACTAAATCAAATCATCATCATCATCATCAGTAGCAGCTAGAATTCCGCTGCTGAACATAGACCTTCCCTAGGGTATGCTCCAGGTTACGGTTCCAAGCTGGTTTCATCAGCTTCCGCAGACCAGGTCATCAGTGAGGCCGACTAACACGCCGCTGTCTGATGCGAGACCGCCACTTGTGAACCACTCTTCCTCAGCGGTTCTCTGTTCTGTGAGCATTGTAAGCACAAGGCCGGCACGACCTAGGTGGTACTATACGATCGGCGTAAACTGACAGCTGCGCAGTCGCGTTTCATGCGGTGAGTAAGTAGGTGGTGGCCCATTGAGGGGGGAGAGGGCAAGGAGGGAAATGCATCTGTGTAATCTCTATACGGATGTCTATGGACATCGGTAGTCTTGAAAATAGCTCTGATTGCTCGTATGGTAATAACTAGGGTATAACTAGCGGCGGAGATACATTATCTAATAAAGTTCATAATGAAATGCGAATCATCAAAATCTATGTGCATATGTTCATCTCACGGGCAAACCAAATAAAATTCCAAAGTACTCTTTTTTACGGCTCTAATTTGACTTACTTTTAATAATAATTTAAAATACATATATTACTACTTTAAACTATATACTATATACTAGCTTCCGCCCGCGGCTTCGCCCATGTGGATTTCGGACTTCAAAAATGATTCAAAATTTTAACTTATTATGTTATTCTGATATGAAAGCTATATTACTGTAAAGTTTCATGAAAATCCGTTCAGTAGTTTTTGTGTGAAAGAGTAACAAACATTCTTACAAACTTTCGCATTTATAATATTAGTAGGATATATAACTAATAGTACATATATTTAATTACTAGCGAATACTTATGCGGTCGCTTGTTAAATGGACCAGCAGTACATAGGTACATCTGGTCCACGCAACAGCGCTACATCTGGCTCGGTTTCTTATCACACAGAAACGTTGGAAGAAAAATAACATTTATCACATTTATATTATTCGAGTTTCCGTCCTTATGGTCCTACAATCGCTGGCAGTAAGACTTTTTTCGTTTCCTGCTGATAGCTGTATGTTTTTGTGTTGTGCGGTCATTTGGCTTTCTAAGTAAATTGTTTGATGTTTTGTTTATACAAGGCAAGAGTTGGTAAATATTGATATTGTTGTTTTCAGTTCCTATGTTCCAGTCCCGTTTTGTTTTTTGTTCTAACGATAGTATCCGATAGGATTGTAATAGATTGTGGTGATAGTTTAATACAACAGAGAATATCTTTTAGTAAGCAAAGAATTTTTTTTTTCAATTTATTAGACGTCATGAACGTCTAATAAACTGAAAGATATGCTCTTTGCAGCAGCAGTAGAATTATTCGAAGGAACTGATGAAAATAAATGTAGTTTTTTGACGAACTTATATCATCCCGGATGTTGCTCTTGGTATTCCTCTTATAAGTACCTATCAATAACGGAATATTTCGACTTAAAAAACAAGGATGCTATTCAGAATTACTTAAATAATAAAAATATATTCATTCCAATGAATTTTATTCAAATCATCAAGGGATTTAAATTTAGTTTTACACAGTGGTTAATTTATACATATAAATCATTACAGATTAAAATATTATATTCTTTTAAATTTTATTGGTAGTATCTTTGGAGCCTGACATACTATTATCGAAGAATGTCGATTAAACTTGAAAGTCATAATCTCTGAGTGGTATGGCTTGCATTCCTATTCCGGAGATCAGATGGCTAAGGTTCTAGATACTACCCAAGATCAACAAGCAAATGGCATGACGACCATGCATGATTTATATACTGGATTACTAAGTACTTAAGTATCGATGATTGACCTTTTTGGCGTTAATAGAAAGAATTTCATATTCAATTCTTTAAAGACTCCTGGAATAAAATAGAAAAACAAACAAGCTAGAGCACGATTAGCACAAGTGGAGACATCCTCGCGATCGGAGACGGCCGTCACAACATCTCTATTGGCTTGCATCGCCACTCGTACTTAGACAACTTCCACATCCAACTATCATCAAATTGTCCCTTCCTCCTAAACAATCACATAGGGCCTCGCTCACACACACAATAAAAACTTTTAGGTCAGTATTTAAAAAAATCTTTTAGGTCAGTATTTAAACAAAATCTACAAAATCTCGTTGATTTACTCGGACTCGATCACTTCTCAGTTGGTTAAGTCCACTGTTGGGTGGATATGATTAGCTGAAACTGGCATTAAAATCGTTTATCGCTTATCGGCATGGGTCTGAAAATTAGATACTAAATCATTTGTCATAAACCAATATAGTATATATTATTACTAGCTGCGCTCCGCGATTTCACCCACAGGTTAGTTTAAATCCGGCAGAAATATCGAGATGAAAAATAGAAGTTGGCCTATTCTCAGATATAGCTCAGATCTACCATATAGGCACACAAAATTTCATGAAAATCCGTCTAGATGTTTCAGAGGATTATGGTAGCTATAACGAGAACTCAGAAAAGCGATTGTAGGCGCATAGTTATGTATATATATAAAAATGTCTCAAAGTCGATTTTATCATTGTGACATAGCGTTCTTCACTGTAATACCCACAAATTAATGTAAGTATATGATATCGTGGTTCTTTTAAATGACGACAATATTGAAATGATTATTATTGAAGTGAAAGCTTCTTTACCCCAGTAAAGAAGTTTTCAAATTAGGTTAGGCATAGAAAAAATATAATAAAATATGAGGTTATATCAACAAATATGCATTTATATGTTATAGCATTTTAAGATTATTTTTATTAAAAGCTTTGGTTAAAAGCAGTGTCATTGAAGCACTGCAGACAAATTCAGCCTGCGCGCTCATATAACACGGCTAATCAACATCGGTAGTCAGTTGTTTAAAGATTTCGAGTGCTGGTTTATCTTCCCGCTTGTAAAGAATCAGCTGATAAGAAACCGCTAAATTGTTGTAAATCACCGTTTAAATTAATCTCAAACAAACGACAAGTCGATTAAAGTTAAGGCTAGGCTAACATGGTGTGCAAAGTCCACAGATATTTATTTACCTACTGTACGCTTTTTAAAACGAATTAATAACTAAAGTGCAATATAGTTCCATATGCAATATGCATGCGCCCCTAGCAGCCGAGATTGACTAGAGTTCCGTCGAAAGCGGTACGCGTACAAGATTGTTTCCTCGTTAGCCCGGCCAATTGAGCAGGCGGTTCCGTTCCTTGCTGCGGAACCCGCGCCCCCTAATAGTTAAATTGATTACTCAAGTGCGTGTTCGCTTGTTCATAACGTGTGCCGTTGCTTTTATTAAGATCGCATAACTTTTTATTCCACATACGAGAGATAGAAACCAAAATGAAAAATACAATGAAATCGTACGTCAGGTTTTATTAATAGAAAAGTAAATAAATTTTAGGTGATATTTTTAGTTTTTTTGGCAAAATAGTCATATTACCTGATTGGTAAGATGGTAAGAGCTTGACTATCAATGCCTGGCAGGGCATATATGTGTCTGTGTCATATATTATGTTTTCCCCGTTTTTAGTATAAAATAGGAGGAGAAGTAATAGCGCAGCCATTACTTCGGCTGTGGATTGCCAATAATCAAGAATTTCTCTCCCTAAAAATAATTAAAAAATAAAAAATAAACAGATATTTAACAAAATAAAAGAAAATATATTTGCAGAAGCTACGGAGCTTTAGCTTATAGTTGTATGAAATTTTCAATAAAAAAAAATCGAATGAAGACTTGGAATTTAAATTTTGACGCAATAATCCAGTAGGTTTATTTAGCTGAATTATTGCTGATATATTTTTATTAAAATAAAAAAGTGCAACTTTATCTCTATAGTGCTAATCCCATAAACATTAAACTAAACTGCATCGATAAGAACGATCTTTTGACATCCCTAACCCCTTAAATTTTAAAGATATACGTATAAAGCTGCTTATATAATATGTATTTCAGTATGAAGTTTTCGAGACAATGTCTCTCTAACGTTGGGATCTAGACAATTACGCAACGCTTCACTAAACAGAAATTCACTTGCGTATTACAGAAGTTGCAAATGATATCTTGAGGCCAAAAAGACTTCTGGCCAGGGGCCAAAGTATACGAAAGTCTGCCTGTGATACTGGATGTAGGGGACACATTGTCAACGCGGATGTAACGCAAATAAACAGCAGTCATTTTATATGCTTACAAAACACTTATATAAGTTTTTTTTTAAATAGAATTCTATTTTGTATCTGAATTTCAATATTTTGCACTTCTATCTATTATTTTATATTACATCTATTGCTACATAATGTTATTACAATGATGAATACATCGAACATAAAACCCACGATTATTTTTGATTATAAATAGTCCAGCATTCTTTTTTGGGTTATAATTGTTAGTTTAGAATGATTAATGATCTTTCCAAATCATATTAATCATTCAAGTACCAACTCATTTTAATTAAAATGAATAAAAATGTTTTTATTATTATAAAAACTCAAGAATAGGTTTATAAACAATTAGAAAAATTAAATGAATTAATTTCGTCTGCTATCAACAGTGTTTTAGACATTGTTGTCAACGATATGTAAACCATATAAGTATTATAATAATCGTCACTAATATTGTAGACATAATATAAAGCTGCTTCAAAAAGTAAACTTATTTTAATAAATTACAATACGAACACTTAATTAAAAGCATTTAGCATTTTTTAATCACGGCTTACTAATTACTTTTTATTAAAACGAAATCTTATGTGTTTTTGTCATCATTATGTCATTTACACAAAAGCTACTAAATGGATTTGGATTAAATTTGGCATATACGTAGATTACAAAATAGAAGAGTATAACAAATATGCCCTTTTATTCTTGAAAAGAAATAACAAGTTACTATTGCATAGTGTGGTTTTTACACGGGTGTAATCGCATTACATGGCATAAGCAAATTAAATTATTCATTTGTTATAAATCGATCTTATAATCAGAATAAGACAATAAATTATTTGGTTACAGCAGTTTAATTACTTTTACCATATATCTTGGCACTTATAGTTTTCTAATACAGGCATCAGTGTGTCACAGTAGACTTTGGGGTTATAAATGACCCCGGTTCAAACTCGGCTTGCAACTGCATGCATATGTAACGGGATAAGTTTCCTTGCAGTTTTAATGGCGGTTGTTCATAAGTGTAATATCTGGTAATAATGTTCTAGTGCCTGGAGGGTTTACTGGGCTCACTGCGTTGTTTACAGGCCGGCGTAATTAAGACTTGCTGTGTAGAATTCTTGTGAAATTTTAGGATAAATATATGTGGGTCACGAGTTATTATCGCTATTGTTAGTTGAGACAATTGTTTTGTTTTTTTAACAAAACAACAGAACTCAAATTTATCGTGGTTTATATTTTGAATTTACATTGTCGAGGTTTCTGTTGGTTTACAATAGCAATGATCATGGATTGATTGATATGTCACATGTTCTAGTGTCATAAAATAAAAAAAATCCAGTTTCATTATTATATTGAATACTAGCAGCGCCCCGCGTCTTCACCAGTGTTACACACTTGCCGGGCTTGTATTGAATAATTCTTTTGGTGTTAACAATGAACGAATTGTTCAAATCGGAGCAGTTCTTGAGTTTAGCGCGTCCAGCCAGATTTATAATGTTAGTATACATTATTACAAGTTTTTTAGTCCTCTGTCTTTCTCTTGGTCCCATTTCCCTATACTCATCGATATCTAGCCCAATGACACATTCACCACGAAAAAAGATGACGAAGACCATGTTCTTGATTACTTTTATGGCAATACGTGTAAAAGTAAAGTGACGATCATGAATCACTCACTTCACGGATAAACGTATTTATAATAGCTAATTGCTGATATAAAAATAACCGTATTCCTAATTGGCGGTAATGCTGTTTCTTGTTAAAACTCAAAAACATGTGTTAATTAATGTAGGTGCCACACCGCCTAGTATATTTATAGTGGGCGGAAGTGACCACTAAACCGGTGATAAATTGTGCGACAACCCGACTTATTGTTCCAGCCATTTTGTGGATTATCCCGTTGTAACCTTGGAAGGTAATTAAAATAGACATGCACAGCCGGCGCTTGTGTTGGGTTTTAGTGCAAATTTTCGAATTGTTATTGGATAGTTATATTATATGTGCTGTCGTGTTTCGTGCGGTGTGCAAGTAGCCATATGTGGTCCATAGAGGGATAAGAAAGGAAGGCAACTCATCTGTATAACCTTTACGCGGATGTCTATGAGCGTTGAGTCATGAAAATGGCTCCTTTTTTCTCGTTTGCACCCATGTAGGTACTATGTATAAAAAAAATGTCTCATCAAATATCTTCCGGCTGGCTCACGTAGAGTAAAGTTGCAGCAACGTCTTGTCTCGGCGACATCGTGATGGGTAGCGAGTTTTTGGTAAATTGTAGATTCTATTGGTATCTCAAGCGTCTTTAGTATTTTAGAAGTATCTATTAATACCGATAGTTTTTTTATTGTGATAGACTCGATAAACTTCCATGGTAGATAGGCCATTTTTATGCACCAAAGCGCAGTGGGCATGTCTGGTCTGCAGTGATACTGAAGAATTTAGTAAGAGGCCGTGGCATACATTTCGTACAGTCTAGAAGTTTCCGGTGTCCCATTGTTGAGAAAGGAACGAAAGGCATAACTGTCTACGGGCGTTGTCAGTCTTCAAAATAACTCGCCTGTTCGTTTGTCATGTCATAGATTTATTAAATATTATATATTATTAAATTTAATCACAACTAAGAAGCGACTATGTACAGCTTGTATATTAATTTAAGAGAAAACCTTCATTTGAATAGGTGAATAAAAACAATACAAAGCGTTCATCACAGCGGGTATATTTATAAAACAAGTGTCTTGCTTAATCAGTCATTAAGGATATTTCCTTTTTACCAATTAGTATGCGCACTCGTTTCAGCCGCGAGATAGTTTTGCGTGCTTATGTGCGTACACACGTGCGTACCAACGCGACGCTCACAGTTAAAATATTATAGCCGAGTTCTCGCCGCTTCATAACACATTTATCGTGCTAAGATTATAAAAGTTATACTGATGATAACTTTAGATAAGTCATTAGTGTCTTAGTAATAAGCATTAAAAATGATTTTTTTTGTAGGTCCTAGATAGGATATTTTTGTTAGGTGTTCTATTTTATAATTCTTAAACACGAGCTCTACTTTTGGTAAATATAGTAGACATAAGAATTAGTAGTTTTAGTCTCTTCAGTTCACAATACACTGTATTTTTGTTGTCTTGTCACCTTGTGTTATAAACTAGGAATAGTAAATATTATACTCATACGGTCGCCGCGATTTTGTCTGCTGGCGGAGACGCGATCTGTTCAACTAGTAATATTAATTCTTAGTAGGTAATATGAATATTTAGTACATTGTAGGTATAATAATTATCATGGGTCTATTAGGTACTAATAATATTCAAATAGTGTCTAAGACCTTTTAGGTGGTAAAACAACCCAGTCCTATCCGCATTAGAACGACTTGTTGGACATCAAAAATCCTCTTTTAATCGGCAGTACAATGACAAATGAAACAGAGTGCTACAAATATGTACGCACACGCGAACAATTAACGCGCGGTATTAAGTAGGAAGCGCTCGAGGATGTGGCACTATGGATTTAACCTTTGCCACATCCGACATCTTGGTGCAACTGGGACAGGCTCAGTGAGTCACGGGTTCCGGCGCCTGTGGTGACACCATTCAGTGGACCCATTGATTGATGCGAGCTTCTTTGTATGTCATGGTGACTAAGGAAAGGAGGCAACGCTAGATAGCGTTGGTTGTGAATCAAACTCGGGGATTTCGTGGTCTGTAAGGTAACCTGGGTACAGCCATTAATCATATTCTATATTGTGTAAGCATACTAACTGAGATTTGTAAGGAACTAAAATTATTTTTCATTAATGTCATTGTCTTCAGTCTTCTATCTTTCAGTATATCGGTACAGCTAATACGGCCATCTTCAGCTTGGCTTATCTAAGTCCGACTGGAGCGCGAAGATCGTCATCACCTAGTAGGTGGATGATAGATGTTTATTTTTGATCGATTCAATTGACCTTCTGCTGTTATAAGTAACAAAAGAAAGAAAGAAAATATACTTTTATTTGCACACATACAAATTAAATTAAATCTTTTTTTATAGCATAAGATAAAATAGTCTAGTAGAAATGTTATGTAGTGGTTTCTACCAGACCACCAAAAAATAAGTATTAAATAATATTGAAACATATTTAGAAATATTTAAACACCATATTGCAAACATAACTCCGTTTAAAGTTTACGTAGCTATCTTGGATCGCTAGCACTTACCAAGTTTTAAGTGCGGGGCAAGATAACATCCTTGCTGGGCTAATTTCGACAATTATTCCGTTTCTACTGTGTAATGGGCGTAAAGTACACTCCGGCACAGACTATTTCACTCTATGGGGGCTTTATTTATTTATGCATTTTATTTCCGTGCCAATTTAGTTTGCAGCTTGGCGACAATTGTAAGTGAAGTTGTATGACATTGCTACTTAACGGAATGCCAAGACTGCTTTCAAACAGCTAAACATGAAGAAGTATTTAATAATTAAACCCCGAAACATTTATTGTAATGAGTGAGATTAGTTTAAACTTGATAAATTAATATTAATATTTTAATGTGTAATAGAAATCTATTATGTATATGTATTATGTAGTTAAATACGCCTCTATTAACCAGAGGATAAGCATGGGCGTTGATGTAGCCCTTTTGAGTCGTCCACAACTCTCAAAAATCGTATGTGCTACAACTTTAAAAAATTGTCAAAGAGCAAAAAATAATCATGTTATATTTCACTTTCAAATCGTATATTTGCATATTCAGTTTATTTCTCTTCTTTATCTTTTTAATGATAGGGTGTAATAAAAATGCGCATCTTAAGACAGCTTAAGACGTTGAGTGCTGCAAAGGCGCTGGTCGCTTTCAAAGGCAGCGCTGAATTCACTTCATTACTGTTTTATCCACTTCTTTAGTGATGTTCTTAATTTATTTATCGACATTTGTATTAAAAAAACATTAAAATTATCAGTCTCTGATTAATAATATAATGCAACATGAACATTATTTTAAATAGAGAAATCAGCCTAAAAATATTTTTTTTTTCTAATATTTCATCATTGCTTTTTAATGCGTGCCTTTTTGTATTTCTCTTTTGGTCCATTGAAAGAAATTAATATAAATAAATTGTAATCCGTTAAAATGATTCAAAGTAATATCATGACAAAATGAAGTTTAATTATAAGTTGCATCTCTGAAATAATCCGAGTTGGATTAAACCATCTTCACGATCGTCGCGGCTCTCGACACGAGATCTGTTTAAACAAATCATCAGCAAAAAGAAATACGCTGAAAGAAAAATATAATTACACAAAAAATAATTCCAACGTTTCGCAATCTACAGTCACTCGAACTATCATTGCCGTAGCGAGCGGAACAAACTACCGCCAAGTGTGTCGATTTTCAACGTCCTCGAGAAAAAAAATATTCTCGAGTCGCAAGTTCAGTGGGGGTGGGTGGCTCTCTTCCCTTCCTGTGGACCTCCTTAACTGCTGCAAGCGGACAAAAAGAATGAATGGATCCGCCCCTTAACGAATACACCGAGCGGCATAATTCATACTTAGGAAAATGCAAGGAGTTGACATTATTTTTTTTTGTTTTTGTTTTATTGTAATGAATTATAACATTAACATTTTTAAAGCAAAAGAGATGCTACGGTTCCATTTCAAAAACATTTTCATTATCTCCGTGCGATGAGTACTTTAATTAGTAAAAGAAAATTCGTTTATTTATTTCCTACAAAAGAAACTTTACGAGTTTACCAAGCTTTATATTATGCGAGTAAGAGTGATTCAATGTTTTTTATTTTTTTTGTATTGTACAAGCGGTAGGCATCTAGTATTTTTTAAGTAAAGCAATAAAAATGATAGAAGTCTACATTTTGGAAAAGAATTACTCGCTATGTTGATTAAACATCACATTTGTTCACGATATATTTGATATAGATTTGATTCGTATCTACAAATCTGATTCACCATAAAACTAGTTATTTACTTAGTAAGTAAATATTTTTGACATTTTTATTTGAATTTATTTTAATTTTGGTTTTATTCCTTTCCATTCGTACTTTGTAATAAAATCGATTAATTGCCTTAATATCATTCCTAAATATTACACACTCAGCTACCGTCCCCGAAATAAGTTCATGGTAGTGGATTCAACATAATGATAGAAAAACTAAAAAAAAAACAGGCGAATACGCCTCCATGCCTTTCACAAACTATAATTAATAACATGAAACGAGATGAAAGAAGTTAGAGAAACAACAATTGAAAATTCTAGTCGAGTTAGTTATGACCTGTTTAATGTATTGTCCTGTTAAGACGAGACTCCGATAGGCTTGTTGAGAACTTGACGAGAGCACTCGGCAGTTGATACTGTTTACGTTTCTGACTTGCACATTGTGCTTATTCTGATCACTATGAATCAATATCCGTTTACATTATATAATTATGACATGATCCAGTGGTCGTGAAGTTTTGATGTTACCATAAGATCTACTAAATGTACTGTACCCTATGTTGTTTATAATTTGTATATTATAAGTGCAAAATTTTTATTTTTAATGTTTTTAAGTTGATATGACTAAGAGAGTAAATATCTTAAGATTGCGGTTATTTACTTCATAAATAATATTATTATTTATGTCAATTTGTGTCTATTTTTGTTATAAAATATTTTCATTATTATTATAAGTATTTTGATACATATAGCTATAGATATGCAGCATGTGGATACAATAGAGTTAAGTACTCGTACTTAAAAAATGTGCTACTTTGACTAAAGTAGCATTAGATAAATCAATTACTATCTAAATATGTATTGTACTGTAATGTCACGTAACATACGTATGTTGTCAATAAAAAACCAAATGATAAAACACTAGCACACCATCTCTCAAGTAAACTCGTAGAGTAAACGCACCTCGGAAGGCAGCCTCGGAAGTTAAGATGCGTTGGTTGCCACGTATAATTTTTTCCACTCTCTTTCAACTCTCCCTATCGCCCCCACCCACCCTTTCGTCTGTCAATCTTAACTACAAGGCGGGAATGCTACAGGGTTCAGTAGTGGGCCTACAGTTTTTTATTTTCATTTTAATAGGACTCAAGCCGGTATTACAGAGAATCGATGAATCAACGCAAGTGAACGAGGAATAGTTTTAAACTGTTCTGTGCGTTACGTAGAATTATTAAGTGTAGTTTTTCATTGAGCCGTCTTCGATTCATATTTTATTGCTGATTGAAAACCTACGGCTGTTAATTCGCATTTCTGGCTACGAAATTTTCATAAAACTTATCCACCTCCGCTGTTCATAGGGATCATTAAAAGGTTTAAATTACTTCTTATAATAACAGTAAAGTCTTATTATCCGTATATTAATATGAACGTACTTTAGTCTTACAGGCGCTTTGCCATTTTTTTATTTAGCCCCAGTTATTAGACCCTCGCATAGGTTTATAAACAGAAAGATCTAAACAAGGCCGAGGAAAAAACAGGGAAACGCTATATACATATGTATATGTTACATATGTATTTGTAAATAATAGTTTTGATTCCGGCTCTATTATTATTTAATATCTTAAATATATTAAAGCATGGAGCAATTATATTTTTATTCAGTTCATTTGTTATCAGCTAATCGCCATCCTAAAATACATTGAAAATCTTTACGCGTCTAAGGTTACGCGTTAATCATGGCATTGTGGTGGCTTTGAAGCCTCACTGAAAATAGGAAGACCAGACAGACCAGGGGGAAGAAATAAAAAAAATAAGCTCAACTTGCATATACGCATAAGTACTAGATGGATGTTGCAGTCAAACTGCGGCCAAATGCGTGCGAAATTTGACACGAAACTTCTAAAATCTTCTAAATCTGTTACAAACGGGGCGAACGAAAATATTTTTATTTTAATTTAAAAGATTTTAAATACGATATGTTATAACAACTATATGATAATTTATTTAATAGATGATTTACTAAAATATTATTAATGTTTCTTAAAAACAGTTTTATAGAAACTGTTGATTATATTTCATAATTTCATATCTTTAACTTAATATAACGTTGCATTATATCACTTAAAATAATTTAAACCGATGTTAAAATGACATAGGTAATTTTACAACATGCCCAGAAAATGTAGTAAATATCAGAACGTCCAGACTGAATCTTTCATTTCGACCGTGGCATGCGACTCAAGATGCATCAGCAAAGGGGTCCCCTACGATCCACTACGCTGTACAAACTTACAACAGATAAGGGCCTTCAAGTACACCCCAAAAGGGGTAAGACAAACCCCCCAAGTCTGCCTAGACTTTAGTGCAAGAAAAAATAATGGGAGAAAGGGACAGCAATAACCAATATACTGGATCTGTCTGTGGTTTGACTTCCGTCTGTCGTTTGCATTTCACTTCATTTCATTTATTTTTATGCGTTGTCTTAATTTGGCAATGATAGTACCTATTGTCCGGAGTTTTCATTTTTTCTCTCATTTTAAACAGCGAGTTATATTAGGGCGCAAGAGAAAAAGTAGTTGCCTATATTTGTCAGCCGGTTTTGTCTGGTATACAACAAATACAAATATCTTAAAAACCTCGATAAAACTTAAAACATCAACATACATCGCAGTCTATTTCTCAAGAAAGCAATTGACTTTCCAAATGTTTAACATAAACGTGTGCGACAACGTCAAACAAGTTAATAGAAACTGTGTTATTTCGGGGTCTCAGAAATAGCGCTCTGATTGTTCCCACACTTGTAGGCAGTATCGCATTACGTTAGCATTGTAACAGCCCGTATTGTCCTAAGTCTAAATCTTACCTCAACGTAAAGTAGTCGTTTGTGGGTACAGTCATACATATTTAGACATTTAAATATGATGCAAATGGTATTCACTTCAATCTATAATCTTAAAATTGTAGAGTTGAACATGTTATAATATATCTGTGGACATTATTATTAGATAGTTAATGTAATATTCTCATATATTTCAAGTCGACTTGAAATTTTGGTTAATTTAGAGCAGGTAGTATGTATAGTGATTTTGAGATTAACAATCATTAATATGAGTGGAAATCACATATCATTTTTGTGTGCAAAATGCACATTAATTTGAATGAGGAGAATTCGAAAATACAAATAAATAATTAATCAAACAATCCTATGTAGGTATGTCATGTAAAATCAAAAAGATTTTATGAAATAGTTTGTGGAATCTCGTGAAGAACGATAAAAATCTATCTGGATATAATATTGTTGTAGTGGAGCTCCCCCAAAACAGCCCAACCGATTTTTATGAAATTTTCCGAGTATATTAAATAACATTTTTATTTGTTATTGTATATAGTTCCTTTTTATATCGATATTTCGACGAAATCGAAACTTACTTTGGTGAAATCACAGGCAGCTTGTAATGTATTTTTATATCATTTATTTTGTTGATTGACATAGTAAGACACCCGGCGCAAATACTTGTTGAAGTATACGTGTGCGAGTGTACAAGAGGATGGTTGGTTAACCTCGGCAGAGTGAACTTGATACATGACATTGTCTGCCCTTTTCACGCACCTTGCAGACACTCCTTTTGTCCCAACATCTCTGTAGGTAGCTTTCTTCGCTTTACAAAACCCGCTGTTTACGCATTCGTGTCCCGTACGGTATAGCTAAACTTTTATTTTTTTTATTATGACTCTAGTCTCTATGCTGCAGGAAGGAAGCATAGATTCATCGTTACTAAAAAACTACTAGTACTCGTACTAGTACTAGGACGAAGGTTACTTTATAACAGACCCCCCTCTTTCGCGCTGATAGAAGAGATTCACCCTGTTAATGGATTAAAATAGTAAAATATTCCAGTATTATCATGGCAACTTGCAAAACTTAATCTTCTCAATATTTATATGCCTGGTTGGTTATGGGAAAATTATTATTTAATTATTATAGATAACGCTTAATAAGAAATGCGTTTATAGTTATACTATATTATGTCATCGACATTAAGTTTTGACGTACCTATTGTGTTTGTTAGTTAGCACCTGCATTACGTTAAACTTATTGTTATATTATAACAGAAAATCCTACCACTGTTATAAATGTGATTGTAAGTTTGTTTGTAACTCTTTGACATGATCATGAAACTTTGTACACATACACAGGTAGGTATTAGAAAAAAAAATTTGAAGAGTCAACAAATTCATCGTGATAGATATTGAATGTAATGTTCATTGATATTTATAAAAATAATAAAAAAAATATACATATATATTGGAGTGTATGCAGCATTCAATAATATTTGTAGGTATATTTTTATTATTTTTGTATCGATAAGAAAAAAATTGTTTCTGGGGGAAATTCTGTTCTGTTTGTGTTAAATCAGTCACGGTGTTCTTAAAATACGCCATGCGGGTGGGTGTCCAGTTAACATTTATTATTACTATTACAATTCTATTTATTTAAAAAAAAATGTTTTCTGTTTAATAAGTAGAGGTACTATTTTTGGTTATCTTATAGCTACAAAAAATAAAAAAGAAAGGAAGGAAAAAAAAGGCAAAATTTAGGTTAGTTTTTAATACCATATATTATTGAAACTTCCAGATGGCTATTTTTAAAATATAGAAAAAAAAAGAATTAGTAAGTATAGAAAAGGTTTTGAGAGGAAATAAGAATGTTATGAAATAAGAAATTAAATCGATAAATTAATGAAAAAAATCGATAAAAAATAAGCTAAAACTAAAAATAGTGGCGCACTTATTTGTTTAACTGGCGTGTCTCAAGTCAACCCTGCAAATGAGGGGTGAGCGGGTTAATGAATAATTAATGCGCACACTTTTCTCGCCAATTATAATTACGTAAGGAAAGCAATTACCAGTGACTAGGCGTTGCATAAGTGAAAATTTGCATAGGTAGGTATTTAATAAGTATTAAAAAAATGATAAAAAAATTCGTTATATCTCACTTTATTCAGACGCATGGGCGGATGAAGGGTTAACTATTTGAGGATAGCGTTTGAGATTACCATCTATTTACATAAATCGCTTCTACATTTTTGCTAAATAACTAATACAAGCGTAGGAAAACTCAGCACATATATGATGTAGGATACATTACTATTACTAGACATGATTGAAAGACTGACATTAATCTCCGATAAGCGACCTCTTCTAGACAACCCATATGATGGAAAACAGTGCAGAATGTAAATTATATAATATTCGTGTCTAGGTTATCTACAGCATATTCTAATAAGACAGGTGACATCTGTGATACAAGAAAACTCATAATAATTAATTATCTTTCGCTGACATAGGGCCGGAAATATTAAAAATGTTAACGATATATTCATTAACATTTTTAATAATTTTCTGTTTATATTGATATTTAAAGAAACTCTAATTTTAAGTCTATATTTGTATATGTAACTAAGACCTCCTAACTAATAAAGTTAACTAAAAATAGCGGTTGACGATGATTAAAAATTAGAATAAATTGATAAGGGCACTGAATTTAAAAAAAAAACAGTAGTAAATAGTTTTAGTCCATAATGTTGTTATAAGTTCTCTTTCAACCTAACAGAATAATCTGATTTATGTCTTGCCAAACACAACAAAAGGTTTAAGGGTTAAAAGAGGTCCATATTGAATAGGATTTGAGTAGTGATGACACAAAATGACCATGACTTTAAAAAGGACATCTAATAATAATAATAAGGAGAGAATATTATTCTCGGCAACTTACTCCCGCTGTTTTCCAAGTCTGACTCTAAGCGGGGGCGGTATTTATAAATATCATCAATATATAAGAAGAAATGGAGGATTCTCAATCATTTGTAATTCAGCCTTAGAAAGGAGCAAGTCGTGTAGAGTTGTAGATGAAATTTAGTGATGAATTTTGTGATGGTGAGTACCTAATAAATATAAGTCTTTATATAACTAGACCTTTTACGAATTTTCAACAAAAGATAATATCAAGCACTTCATTTGCGGCTATAATGTCCTCGTTGGTCTAGTATTAAGCGACATATCATAAAGTCCAATTCGGAACTGGACAGAGGTGTCAAGATTTTTTATTTTCTAAATATAGATCCGAGTTAAGAGTCAGTTAGTGCGGCGGTAGGTACCGTATCTTATGACAGCTCCGTGCCCTGGAGACCAGTTCCAGCAATTCTGTCCCTAGTTTCTTTACGCTTGTGTCTGATTTTCAGCCAAATTACCAATGAATTTGGCAATAGGGATTGCCCTTATGTTTGTGGGATATATTATGTGTTTTAAAATACTTTCAGTATTGTTCTACTTATAGAGATTCAATGTTGTACCTAGTCGAATTCCAACACTACTATTACTAAATAATTATATTGTAATATAGTTGTATATAAGTCACTTTTAAATAACAAACAGAATCTAAGACGTCAAATTAAAAAAAAATATTAATGCACCAAGTATGTAATATTTTGAGTTTATTAATAGGTTCTTACAAGAAAAATAATCTAAGATTACTCGGGTTATAGTCAAAGAAAATTGTTACAATTATAAATAAGTTATATTTTATATCCCATTAATATATTGTATAAGTATTTTTGATTATTTTTATTTTATTTATAACCCATTTATTTTACATTTGTTAACTAAATTATGAGAGTAAAGCTCCCACTAATTATATTTGATTGCCCCAAACGGTACATACGGCTCGACAGGTACACGAACTCTTCTAAATGAAATAATGCACCTAATTAGGGACAATGGCGGCGCGTGCGCAGGTCACGGGAGGCGCACGTCACGCCTTGCTAACCGGAAGCCGGCTCCGGCACCGGACGTCGAGATTGTAGCCCGAGCCCCTGATTCCTTCCGGTGACTTCAATGATCGCCCAGTTTGAAAATCGACCTCAAGGTACAGCAGGGCAGCGTGGTATGTATACTTTGAGGTCCCAGGGTAAGTTATACGATAGATTACATATATATTTAATTTTTTAAGTTTATGAGCATTTTTAAGAATCATTAAGATAAAATTACTATAGCGATGTCCCTTGACCAAGATTCCTAAATAACCAATATATTTAATCAGCTGAAGTACTTTTATTAAAATTAATTCATCTATATGTATGGTAATTATTAAATAATATTAGTGATAATTTATAATAAGGAATGAAATCAAACATTCCATAAGGGCTTTAAATAATATGAACAAGTGAGATAAGGACAATATTCTGGGAATTCCCAGATATAGTTATTTTTCACGTAGGGTTTTACTAAAAGTAGTTAAATACTTAAACGATAGAAAAAAAAACAAAAGAAGTAATATTGACTATTATTTTTTAGTAGAAAATTTTGTTCCTTATCTTTCTAAAACGCCCGTAGCTTGCATAATTAGGTACTTCAAATCATTGAATCGAAAATCGATTATTAAAGAACATTAAATTCTAATTCTTTTCCTTTCATAAAAAAGGCTTTCTTTTAATTACTCTTTCTTCAACTTCCAAAGATCTGTTCGATACATGCTTAAAATTCTGTGTACTATGCTGAAAAATTTTATGAAGACTATTCCTGTTTATAGCATGCCCCATAAAATTAATAGGGCAGGCACAGTTCAAAGGAGCGAGCGATTTATTTGGCCCGCTCGATCTTAACAATGGCGGGCAGGTCGTCGCACTGAGCAGTACGTAACGATTTCCGATGATCTTTTTTCATTGAGCTCGTCATATTAGTCATGAGTCACAGTGTCGCATTCATTCGAAAATTGGTTATCGCTGAAAAACGGTCACTTATGAAGTGCGAAATGGCTGTTTGTCTTTTAGGGCGATTCTTTGTTCTTCTTTTACTGAATACTGTCACACTAGCTTCGTTCGGATTCTGACAATTTCCGAAGATGAAAGAGCACTTTTTTCTGCTGCTTTGGATAAAATTTGGGGATGATAATTGATTTTACACATAAAATTTAATTTAGTTTTATTTATATATAAATGCAAAGTTCTGGGTATCTAGTAATCAATTCTACCTAGTAATAGATTCAAGCGAAAGGTACTTCCGCAGTGAGTACCACGCACAGTTATGAAACAGATTCGTGGAAATAATAATTGTATAAACCTGAAAATAGACGACTCAGGTTATTCAAGAGTCATCTGTTCCTAAATCTTAGTTTAAAATACAAATAAATAAGAATGAAAACTTTGACTTTGAAGTAACAAAATGTAAAGAAACACAATGAGACAACTTATACGGATTTTATCACGGGTGGGCTCATTCTCAGTCCACTCGTGGCCATGGTTGCTGTGAAGCTCCTGAAACGGCTTGGAATAGTAGTTTATGTAACTGTCGTATAATGAAGGGTATTAAAACTCGAGTGTGAGTTTATGAAACGAGCGAACGCGAGTTTCATAATAGTAACGAGTGTTTTAATACCCGTGTTATATGCAGTTGCATACACAACTTTATCTTCACTAATGCAATTAATCAATTAATCAAACATTGCGAAACATTAAATTCACGCGTGCGTGTATTGTCACAGTGAACGCAGCTGCAGCGCGCGCATGGCCAATCAGGAGCGAGCGCGCGCTGTTAAGGATTTTGACATAAGGCTCGCCCACCAGCACAATGTTATAATGAGATTTTACGATATCGATTTGGATATTATAACATCATGTGAAATTGCTTAAATTGAGTTTTTTGCTGTCTGAGCTATTACAGTAGTTATTATAAGTCAAGTATTGGAAACATAAGTAGAATGTTACCACATTAGTGTAGATATAATAATTAAATAAACCGCGATAAAATCCGTTAAAGTTGTTATATTGTAATGAGTAATATTCGCGTAAACCTAAGACAATATTTATGCAGTTTAAAGTGCAACGCGTGTTAGTATAAGAACATTAATATTTAAGTTGGTCCTGCGGTAAAGTAGAGCACTAATAGAATACTTGATGTAGGTTCTCACGGCGCAGGCGTCCTTCTCACGCGCTCGTCTTACACTTCCTTCCTGCCCGCGCAGTGCACACGGTCCGCATCGCCGTCCGTGCGCCTGCGCAGGAGCGATCGGATACTCGCACTAGCAAGTGATATAAATAGATTGATTTTATATTTCGATAATCGATTTTTTTTTAATAAAAGCATAACATTTTACACCGTACGTAGCATGATGCGCAGTGAAAACGTCTAGCTTATTATCTCCCTACAGATTAGTTAGCAACTGAAGTAAATTTTGTCAACAACATTGACGTACCTAAGCTTTAGGTGTAATTTATTGTAAGAGTTCACATATTGTACTTACAAATATAGCAAATTCATAAATTCTTTATTAATAGGTACCTACAATTTTTGCCTATCCTTCATAGTAAGCAAATCTACAATATTCTATATGTAGTTGATTATTGATATTAATTAGTACGATATCAGAAGATTTTTTTTCTAGTATTTAATAACTTAAAATATTCAAGCAAAAGAATATTTTTATGTAAATTATTATTGGTTTTATAGATAGTGTATCCGAACGCATCACCCTCGAGGGTCATTCAGCGGTTGTAAGCGATACTCTAAGGGTGATAATCGTTTGGTGGCCGAGTGGTCTGGGAACAACTTCTTCCGGGACTTCCCCTCTTATCTACTTAAGTGACAAATCTTTTTTTGATTGTGAGAACTATGGTGAAGGATGCGCGGAAACTCATTGACGGGACAAGTGCGGTTATAATGAGACGGGAAATAAATTATTTTGTTTGGATTTTCAGGGTGGGCGTGATGAATGTATGAACGAATATATTACAACTTTAACATTAACTAACTAACAGACTGACTGAGAGAGAGAAATCGATATGGTTTCACATAGTAATAAGTATTTTTGACACACTTAATATAATAGTAGTAATAGTAGAAAATTACGCTCTAAAAAGAATTTAACGAAAAATAATGTAATCGGAAATAGTAATCTAGGGTCTAGTATCTAAGATTTCAATAGTTTTTTAATAATATAATAAAAATAGTATAAATTTTAATTATTTCATATGAGAACATTTTGTTGATAATTACTTTTTTTTAAGCGTCATTTACCACGAGTGAAGCGATTACTTAAATGTAAAAGTCAAATAAATTTGATCTTAGACTCAAACCAAATATTGAAGATTGCTCACTTTTTATATTATAAGAGCGAAGTTTTTTCTTTGTTGCGTCTAAAATATAACTATTTTTATAAAGCCTTTGCATAACATTTGCACATTAGATTATTTTAGCCGTTACATCGGCACTAATAAATCCCTTAACGAACTTAAACGCAAACACGAATATTATATTTCCAGTGGTCTCTTTGTCGTTTTGTCTTGCATTTTCTTCCCGTTTTATTTCTTTTGTGGTTGCGGTTAAGGACTCTATTGTTACCCGGACAGTCTCACGGGCTCTCCTCGTCTTGAGAGCAAACAGGTCATGGGACACCGCTTTGTTTTAATGCTACATTGTTTAACTAGGCTAATATTCCCATGGGACCCGCTTCGTTTTAGCCGATTGTTTATCACAAAGGATTCATTATCGTTGTAATGTACACATATTGTCGCCAGAAATGTACTTCTTAGTATTATCTGTTTGTCTTGAAACCAGAGGTTTCATTAACCAATGCTGTGGTTTTAATAATTCCCAAGTATGAAATTGAAAGTCATATTTTTCGAATTTTTACTCACAGGCCCTCATAAAATGGCTATAAAGGAAAGATACCAAAACTCAGCATCACAAACAATGTGTGACTTGTATTACGAGGAGAAAAGGCTAAAATTAGAATTTTACGTAAGATCCCTATTCGCCTTTGGTAGCCTAATCATTAATTATAAATACATATACAAATTTCTAACGGTGTTAAAATTATCCAAGATCCATCCATCCATATCTAATATTATCCTATGTCATTTAATGCTACGTTTACACGTTGGGCCAACCTCGGCCTAGGCCTAGGGTTGCCAACCGTAATATAGTATATAGTATTTTACTTAGTAAAATAAGAATAGTAAGTTTAAACGACTGCCCTTACTTATTGGCCATCTGTCACATTAATTACACATCCTTCGTGATATATGGATGTGAGATTGCTTCTTTGACTTCTGTGACTTCTTTACTTCATTGGCCGAATCTTTCGTTGTTTAGTTGGAATATTACATAGTTCGCGATTAAGATGATAAAGCTCTGTTTGTGAATCCGCGATACGCATCTTGTAAGCGGATTTGGTTCGCGTGACCGCGTATTATTAGGGCGCAGCCATAAGCGTTATTTCGGAGCAAACGACTCCTGCCGACCCATCGTACGACGCATGCCTATGTGCCATATAGAATATTTAGACATGGCTTAAAA
>LUGF01016645.1:84939-96983 GCA_001625245.1 Calycopis cecrops | reverse complement strand
AAAGTTATGTGCATTCTTTGATTTCGATTGATTCTCTGAATCAGGACATTGGTGGATAGTATTTTTTCTCAATATTCCTATTTTCTCGCGGAACCCCCTCAAAGGCTTGGCGGAACCGTGGGGTTCCGCGGAACACACTTTGAGTATGGCTGCTATATATATATAATACGGTTGGCAACTCTAGGTTGGCCGAGGATGGCCCAACGTGTAAACGTAGCATAATGTCTACTTCGCCATTAGCATCCGGATAATGCGCTGAGATCGTCACCTCACTTGAGTGATTGACTACCAACATCGTCTTTTTGAACGACTGCCCTTACTTACTGGCCTTCTGTCACATTAATATACACATACTTCCCGTGATATATGGATGTGAGATTGCTTCTTTGACGTGTGACATCTTTACTTCATTGGCCGAATCTTTCGTTGTTTAGTTCGCATATTACATAGTTCGCGGTTAAGATGATAAAGCTGTGTTTGTGAATCCGCGATACGCATCTTGTAAGCGGATTTGTTTCGCGTGACCGCGTATTATTAGGGCGCAGCCATAAGCGTTATTTCGGAGCAAACGACTCCTGCCGACCCATCGTACGACGCATGCCTATGTGCCATATAGAATATTTAGACATGGCTTAAAATAACAAAAAGACTTAAAAGAAAAAAAAAACGTGTATAAACCGGACAATACTATTATACTAGTTTTTTTAATAAGTTACTTAACACTTGTAACGTTTTTTTTTTATGAACAATGTATTATTTAATAAATAAAATGTATGTATATATGTAAAAATAGAAACAAAATCGAAAAGAAATATTACAGTTCTTGTTATTTACAATACGTTGATTTTATACAAACTAAGCCTTCTGACAGAAGTTTACAATTTGCAACGTTTGTATTACGACGACGTACGTAAACATACACAGGTTTTTGTCAAGAACATTTAACATTGGTGATAAAATATTATAGTAATAGATACAAATGTTTTTTTTATTATTCTTATTGTATGTATAAATATATAATATTGTGTTTGTATATTCTCGGTGGTGGCCAGTGGGACTATATGTGTATGTAGGTATGTAATTATGTGTAAGTGTATGTGTACCTATCTATATATTTATATATTTAGTTATATATTATTTTATTTTTTTTTCTTATTTTTATTATCATACTGAGTTTGCTATAGGTATTATATACGTGTGGTTTGCCATATTTAATTATGATTAATTTAGTTTAAGTGTATTAGACGCCCGACGGCCGTGACGCATTCAATCAAGTGGTTTGGCTGAAAACCGGTGTCAGGTGTCGTGTTAATCATGATTACCTGACTTCATACCGAACCAAACCAATTTGATGCACTCAAGAGGCACTCTATCTTATAACATTTTTTTGATATTTTGTGTGTAAATTTTTTTTATTTTCTTTTTTTGTACAATATTTTTTTTGTGTGTGATACATATTTGTAATTTATATTAGGTAATGTCTGTCTCTTGTATATGTGTTATCAAATAAACGTTTTTCTTTCTTTCTTTCTTTCTTTCTAAATGAATTTATAATTTACGTAAATAAATTTAGCGAATAATCTTAGTGGCCCATGCAGGAGGGAGAAGGATGGAGGGCAACGCATCTGTATAGCTCCTGTGCGGGTGTCTATGGGCGCCAATCATGAAAATGTATCCGACTGCTCGTTTGCCCCTTTATACTATAAAAAATCATGAATTTATTAAATTAATTTATATACTCATAAATACAATGGCACTTCTAAATTTGTGTACGTCTATAGCTGCGCCTTAGTTTCAGCGTGGTAATTATATCTTTTCAACGGAACACCGAGCTGTCGCGTGGCGTACCGTTCGCAACGCATCTGTTCGCCGGTCGCCGCGGCCGGTGTGACCTCGTCTTATGTTTCCATATTAAACGACGAATAGTTGTTTAAATTTTATAATGGGAAAATGAAATAAAAAAAAAGTAATGCATAGAGATATAAAGATTTATTTCTGATATCTATGGTAATGTATAAAAAATAGGTAATAAATAGGTATTATTTTTGTTCTTCTTTTTGGATGATGTTCGTAGTTGTGTTTCGTAGGCTTTGACGTTAACGTCTTCGTAGACTCGCTTTTGGTCGAACGTTACATGATAGTATACAAGGTTGATAAAAGCGAGAGACATTAAACTAAACTACATATACTGTGTGCCTGCAGTTAATCCGAAACTATTAAAAAAAAATATGAAAAGTATAAGAAAATACTTTTTTCAAACAAATTAAATAGCGACAAAACGTAATCATGCTTTTTATCGTCGCTTACAACCTCGCACGGGGTGAATGACTGCGGTCTCCCATACTCGACAATCAGCTGACGTACAACGTGCACGAACTTAGAAAAAGCTTTTAAAAAATCCTGTTTTTTTATTAATTAATTACTCCGATTGATCTGATTTTTATTGTGCATACTGGAAATTATACACTAAATATGCGGTTTCATTTACCTCCTCTCGCTTTTATCAACCATGTATAATAAACGTACGAGTTTTGTTCAGTCCATCCATATTTTTATACATGGTACCTTCATCTACATTCTAATAACACTACCATAAAGTAATAACAATGTTGCGTTTCGTGGGGTTTGTAAGTCACCGGTGGTCCATTGGAAGGGGGGAAGGAAGAAGGGTAGCGCGTCTCCATAAATATTTCGGTTGTCTATGGGCGTTGGTAGTCACTAAAAAAGGCTGCCGCCTGCTTTTTTTGCTTTGCCCCTTATAAGTACTACAAAAATAAAGTATTTTTAGAAAATCAAATTTCTTAAATTAGTCAGAGAAAATTTTCTTAAAATGCTTTAAAAAAAGTTCAAATACATCCTGATGATGTCTAGAGAGAAAATTTCCAACGAGCAGTTTGTTCTTAGAATTATAATAGGATACGTAATAAATATTTATATTTTTTTATTATTATTTTTTTAGGAAGAGGAGAGGAGGACACACTGCATGCTTGCATGCAGCCGAATTGGGCCGGCACGACCGGGGAGGTACCTCTCGCTTACACGAGATCGGTGTAAAGTGACAGCTCTGCTGTCGCGTTTCGTGCTATGTGTAAGTAGCCGGTGGCCCGTGAAGGTGGAAGGAGAAAGGAGGGCAGCGCATCTATATAGCCTCTATGCGGATGTCTATGGGCGTCGGTAGTCATAAAAATGGCTCCGACTGCTCGTTTGCCCCCTCATACCATAAAAAAAATATATATTTATATAATGAACGTAAACCCAAAAAACCGGAAGAACAATATAGTAAAATTTTAAGATGTGTTTTTCTTGGTTACTACCATATTCCAAAAGTAAATTAAACCTCACCATTTAAATTGAGTTTCTTTCTCTCTCCCCATTCGATACATTCGATCTAAGAATAATACAATCTATTTCCCGTAACATAAAACTCCTGTATTTTTCAATCCAATTAAACAATATCTAGTTCTAATTCCAAATCGAAATATTCATTGTCATGGCGAAAGGAACCGTGAATCGACAAGTTCCAATTTCGAATTTCGTCTTGATTAGTTTTTGTGGCGGACTTCCGGGTGCTGACGTCTTACGCTCCAATAGTTTTCTCGAAATTGATATCGCGGTCCTTCAAGTAACTATTAGAACGTATGTCTTCCGGTTAGGGCGCGACCCTTAATTGCTTCATTTGCAGTCATAATGCGTTATGATCAATCAATAATGATATTTCTATTAAACTTCGGCTGTATAACTCGAGACCTTTGCCTTTCCAAACACTAAACATTAAAAAATGACGGTTGACGGTTTGATGCGTCAATATTTTCTGCTCTAATGACGTAAACAAGTTACCGTCTGCTTAGTAATTACATTGGTTATTCAAATTCCGAACACGTCAATGGCTCGCAATCATATCGTCGCGTAAACAAAATCAGATAAAACTCATCATTTTGCGCCTAAACGAATTATCTAGCCTATTTTAGGCCTCGCCGCACCCAGTGCGTTCGCTTATACAAACAAAATACCGACCAATCACGATTTTGTGAATTTGAAATTTGTTAAAGCTCAGCACTACAGAAAACCAATACCGAGTACATAGTACACGTAGGTACGTTCAAACTACGCACAGGCTAAGCAAACTCGCGCTGGTGTGTGCCACCCACACCGACGCACTTCCTATAGATAGACACACACACAATGTGATTTTGCAAATGGGCTAGTCGAATGTATTCGTTCGCCCGCCGGCCGCTGGGGTGGTAAAGGGGGAAGATGCGTTTTTGTGCAACTCTACGCTTTAGCTACATTTACTGGTAAATATAAGTGCGTAACCAATACGTACTTAATAACGCGTGTGTGTGTGCTTTTCATGCCGCGCGACATCTAGCTCCCGAATCCAGCTTTTCAGCGGACCGTTTCCGCGTAAACCGTTTTTTTTGGCCAATACAATTGACCTTTTTTTTCATCTATTTTCATTGTTCCAGCAGAAATCATTACCTTCGTGGATTTTTTTTATCAAATTAATTATTTACATGTGTACATAAAGAATTTGATGTATAGACAATATTTAGCCAGCCATAAGCATTACCAAATATTTAGGTACAGGTACTTTTGATAATTTGCAATAAATATTATAAGTGTATCAAAGACAGTATATAAACTTCATAAGCTCAGAAGTGTGATTCATTTAGTTAATCCAAATAACAGTGCCTAATTTGGAAGTTCACCACAAGTAACTTATTATGGTTATCGAGGCGTCGCGTCGCCAATAACATCCAGTAATGTGAGGAAAGAAACTACATAATGAAATTGAAAAGGAAATTAATTTACGTACTACTCGACTTTTAATTAAATGTATCAATATAGTCGGTAATATTAAAATATTACTACTATAAATAGTAGAGAAAAATGTTTCCATTAGGCCAATTTAGTAGCACAAGACACAGTAGCACAGACTTTAGTAGCACAAAAAAAATGGGATTTTTCTTTATTAAAAAAATCGTGAAATAACTCCATCCTAAGGATTACGTCACAGTATAACACTTTTTTTGTCAAAAAAACTAACTCATTTACCCAGCTTCATTATTGAGATGAATTAATTATTTTGTGATTTTACAACTGAAATTAAAATTCCATGTAGAAATTCTTTAAAACCAAAGGCTGAGTTCTGGCTGAATATTGTCGAAAGCCACAGCCTATCGTGTAAAAATAAAGCAAGTGCTAATGTTATTAGTATTAACAGACTAAGTATCTAAGTGCATGTGTCTCTCGGTTTATCACACCCGACTGGCTGCGATCACGGCCCGATTCACACTTCTTTCAGCGCTCTGAACCGTCCGGATGGAAAGCTACATGAAAGGAAGCAGTTTACTTCGTAAAGAAAAAGGAAAAAATAATTATTGTTCGTCGCTTTCGATTCAGTTCGGGCCGAATCGCGTTACCTGCCCAGACTTATACGTTATTAAAAAGAGCACAGCGAAGTTCGCAGGCTTCATTTTGTCTGTGGTAAACAGTTTTGTGTATAGTAACGTAAGTTTTCAAGGGCGAAATATTATTTTGGCGTCAGATTGATAAATAAGTATTATTATTTATTACTAGCTTCCGCCCGCGGCTTCGCCAGCGTGGATTTAGGACTTCAAAAATGATTCAAAATTTGAACTTATGTTATTCTGATATGAAAGCTATATTACTGTAAAGTTTCATGAAAATCCGTTCAGTAGTTTTTGTGTGAAAGAATAACAAACATCCTTACAAACTTTCGCACTTATAATATTAGTAGGATTTTTATTTTCATTTATTTATTATTAGTATACATGAAAATTACATTTTGAATTGACTTATAAGCTATGTTAACTCAACAACGTTTAATAAATAAATTAATGAATTTAATATTAATATTTTTTGTATTCAAAATAGATGATAAGAGCTTTAAAGATATACTTTTACAACTACATAATATAAATATCATGAGCTATCCAATGCAGCATTGTCAGTTAATCCGGCCCACCCGGTGACATCTAGTATATCTATAACACCCGGATGACGGTTATGTCTTCGAGTTTCGTACGTCTCATAAGGGTTCCATTGGCTCTATTAGATGCTATCAAATTACAAGGGCCATTCATTTTATCTGGTGATCACCAAACATACTGAGAGTTGCGTATCATTACGTAGAAAGTCTACGAATTTATTATTACAACTTCAAAATGTAAGGTACTAAATACTTTAAATATTCAACACCTCACTCGATCATTCTATACATAATGAAACTCTTACAGAATCGTTACAAATTGAACCAAATTGAAACGACTGGTTGAATTTTTAAAACGGCCTCCATTACCCGCAGTCCATCTCTTTAATTATCATCTAACTAAACTAACGTCAGTGTTAGCAATTTATTTAGATTAGCCGGGCAGGCTGATATTCCTACACGATACGAACACAAAGCAAAACGGCCGATGTCCACTCCTCTTACGAAACACGAATTTTCGCACACACACCCTCACACAGTTTTACCGTACTGCCGGGCTTGTATAAAATTTATGGCGCACACTTTTGCAGCTATAGCATAGATCTGTGGGAGGGGGCGGTCAGCCATTTCGCGTCGACTAGATTTACAACCTCTGTGCGTACCAGCTAACACTAAGATTGGATAATCCTTCTGTCAAATCTGTGCACGCCATTGTGGCATTTTGAATTACATTAATACGATCTGTATTTCTGTATTTTATTACTATGACGTCTGATGTGGGTGACGTGTGGGGATGTGTCCGACACTGAGGACCGATATTAATCAGCCTTTGTCACTAACCAGTCATTATAGTAATCGAATGTTGAAACATAGATTTTAATAACGGTAGCTACACTGAAGAAAAGCCTTGGGCAGGTTTCCTGTATTATGTGAAAAATATTTTGACAACAACTGCTACATTTTTTTCCAAAAATAAGTGTTCACCGGTTATATATGTAGATATTTTTAAGATTAATTAAATAGTTTGCCTCTAAAGTTATCAGTAAATAGCATAATAGACCTTACTAAATATACATTTTTTTATTTAGCATTATTTTATTTTTATCTTAAACCTTCATATCATTTTGTTAACGCAGATATATTTTTAATTTATTTAATTTAAATACAGTTCTCTTTATTTTTTTTTGAGTCGATTCTAAATCGATACAATATCGTGTAATACAGAAATCAAGTGATATACTTACGGATCTTTGATTTTTATATAAATTTACTATCTGTGCTTTGTTAAATCCAAATATAAAATATATAGGACATAAAAAATTTGAAACCTCCAAGTGAAGTGCTAGTGCAGTATCCAAGGCTTACTACCGCTAGTAGTAACGACTAAATAACCTTAAACAATAATTCCCTTAGAGCCATAGAATCTTCATAGTAAAATGTAACAAGTATTGAGTTCCTGAAAGCAAAAACCCTGTAACCCAAGTATTGCATACTCGTTTTAATTTGAAAGGCCGTTATATATAATCTCATATAAGCTATAACAAAGGCTCAATTGAATACCTCTTTTAAGCATCGGTTAAAAATGGAAGCCCCCCGGTACAACTTGGGGGCATTATTTCAAAATGCACGTTACGTTGGGATGGGGATGCGGGGTCAGCCGGTGTTTGTCTATCGCCGCGTTTTCCCATTCACCGGGTGAATTTTCCGAAGCCCAGTACTATCCCCCCTTATCCCCCCCTAGCCACCTCTCTGTATTTTTATTAAAGGAATTATAGTGTCTGAATGAGTGGCTATATATTATTGATTAGTGCGCTATCGGGACTGAATTATTATACCTTACAAGATAAATATTGCGATGAAAAGAAACGGTATATTTAATGTAATAAATGTACATTTATTTATTGCCATATCGCTAGCTTGGAATATTATGGCTGAAGAACGGACAGCTCTGATGGCGCCTTAGTGACTCGTGGTGTATATAAACATCCGCATCGGCTGAGTTTTCTGTTGGCCCACTTGAACTCACATAGGTATTCGTTAGACAATCTTGCGACTCTCTGAACTTACGTTAGTCTTCCTAATTTTTGGTTAATGTACCATAAACATTTAGTATCTAATTATTGAGTATCTACAAAAAACAATATAAGCGATATTATTTATTTACTTATAAGCTTATAGCTATAACATATGCACATCAAGAAATTTCTTACGATTAAGTCTTGTGTGAGTTCAATTTGGTGCTTGTAGTAATGGAAGCATCTCTCTTTACTCAGAATGTTGTCTGAAATGTAAATGGTGTAATGGTGTGTATATTAGGTAATTCACAGAAGGTAAAAGAGTGAGGATCAGGACCCATCAGTTTCTATATCGTAACTTATTTTCGTTTCATCGAATTCATTCTTCGATTCTTTCAGATCAATACGATTTCAAGAAAGTATTATTTAAAAAATCGATTATTTGTAACCAGCGAATAAAGGCTGTGCGAATTTATTTTAAAGCCCAAGGAAACATTAGGTTCCGTGAAACACCGGCTCGAATTCATAAACGTATTGATAGGCCGATAGCATCGCTTTTGGCGTTCGATATTCAAAACTGCGTTGTTCTTGATTAATGTTCCCCTTTATGGGTTCACGTTCTAGTCTAGTCATGTTATGAACACCGTATTTCAAATTTAAATTTTGCAACATTATTGTTAATTTTTTTTTTAAACATTGAAAGCTTTTTGCCGTATGATGAAGTGATGGTTGTTGTTTTTAGTGAATTTGCATTTTGATGACACTGGTAATTCGACTTACTTTTTTTCGAAAATTTTCGAGTTGCCACAAATGTTGTGAAGGTCATAGCAGTTTTAGACCTGTGACGTCTAAATGAAAGCATAAGTGACAACACTTGGGCAGGTTTAGTTGTATAGTAGCTAAGTTTGCTATCGTAATGTTTCATACAAGCAAATGTAAGAAAATTATATTTAAAAAAAGGCTTATTTAAAAAAATATATTTTTTTTTAAAAAGCAAAAAAGACGAATAGCAAATATTTTCTTTTATAATTGAATTTTTATAAAAGCAATCTCTTTTATTACATAGATGCACGTATGTCTTTGAAAATTCATGCGCTGTCCACCCCTGTCCGACTGCAGACAAAATACGGGTGTACGAAATGCGACTGGTTTTATTCCGGGCCCGAAAACCGGCGAATACCGGATAATACAGGTATATGCTAGTGTAGGCTTACGCCAAGGGGCTTATAGAAAATTGTGTAACACTGTAGCTGTACGATATTCTTTTTTTTTTAGGTTAAAGTGCCATTATACGAAATTAAGAACGATCGGTATTTTTATAAAATTATACTAAAGATTCATGTAGATGATGATTCATTTGATGATATTTCATGAAAGTTGCTTCGATAATTAATTTTAGAAAGTAACTTATACATAAACTCACCATTAATATGATTTTGAACACTTATCCAACGGGAAACCTGCCAGTGGCTGTCTGGTTGGTCTGTAACAAGATAAATCTGTTAGGTAACATAAAAACACACGGGCACAAAAGAAAGTTGTTCAAAAACCTTTTTCCAAATCATAAAACCGCCTAGTTTCTTTAGTCTATGGCACTTATCGATAAGACGCTAGTGGAGTACAACACTATTTATCGATACGATCTATACGGGCAGCCACGTGCGAGACCACCCGGGGGGCGCGCGTGCTCAGATCGTCCTGTTTTTTACGTCACTATAAAGCTAATTTCATACCCCTATAAGAAATATGGGAGAAAAACCGACCCGCTTTTTATGACATTATTGAATTAAATATTATAAATGACACCTTTTTATTGATTGGTACAAGCCATACGTTTTAAATACTAAATATTAATCTATGAGTACTAATTATACAGTACGAATCGTCCGCACAACCGTGCATATCCCTCGCGTGTATGATACTTAAAAGGACAGCTATGCGTTTCGTACGTTTCCTGTGGCCCATTGGTGTAGAGCAATAAAGGGAGATGACCCACCTGCATAATCTATATGATTGTGTGTGAGTGTGTGTGTGTGTTTGTATGTAACTATAAGTAGTAAAAAAAAGTCCAAAAAGTACTGCACCGATTTCAAAAACTCTTTCACCATTTCAATGTTATATTATCACCGATCAACATAGGCTATTTTTTACCACGAGAAAATGCTTCATTCCCATGGGAAAACGAGTAAACTTCTAAACGGCTGAACCGATTGGGTTAAAATTTTAAATAGCTATTTCGATTATTCCTTGGATGACGTGCTTAAAAATACAATTGGATCCGGTAGGTGGCGCTGCTGTCGATATGTCAATTACAAAACGTCTTGACAGATTGGGGTCCTTTCTAGAATCGTAATGCTTAGTGCATTTGAGAATGTGATGATCTTTAGTAAAGTTGTTCTGGATGCGCCCATGAAGGTTTTTAAGTTGGTACGAGGCATATTGCGACGGATGGCGCCACTGTCATTCCTCCTTGGAATGACAAAATTCCTTCATGCTGACGTATCTATTGGCGGCGTAGCAACGCACAGCTAACCTACAGCTATAACTAGTCACCATAGTCATATTTGACAAGACGTGTTTCATTTTTGTACAAGTTGTTACGTAGAGTAAGCTACATTTCCTCAACTTTACAACTAATTAGTCAGAAATAAGGAAAATTACTTAAGTAATACAGTTTACCGGCTTAGTAACAGTTGAAATTCCACTTAGTAAAATCATAAGCGGGTAACTGATAGAGCATATTATGTCGAAGAAAAATTTACGAAGGGTTTTTATTTTTATTTTGTTATAGGTATGTAAGTAATTTGAAAAAACGACGCCTGTCTAAAATCATATGGATATCGACATAGATAATCCCTTATAATTGATTATCTCTTTCAATTGTAGAGCTAATTGCAGTAAGCAGATATGGTCTTATCCAATTAGCAAATTTTATGTTTAATATAACTTATGAGCGTTGTAAGTAAGAACATGTAAGAAGCAGGGCCATGCTGCTTTGCCGAAGAATAGGCTGGAGCGGTAGTCGGTAAATCTTGCTCACAGGATAGCTACCATCAGCAAAGCGACATCTTTGCTGTTGCGTTTTCTGCAATTTCATTGGAGATGAGAAAGAGAATAGAGCAATCTCCATAACAATCACATCTGTCTATTGGCGTTGGCATCTAAAGGATCCAACTACCCGTTCGCCTCCGTATACCATTAAAAAATACTATTATTACATAATATTAGTTGTACTCATCACTGGCTTGCCTATGGCGGTCATTATCTAGGAAGGTCCAGGTGTAATTCGTGTATTGCTGTTAAGTGGCTGCTTGGCTTCGAGTGCCGGAAGTGTGAACGTTGTTCAAACGGCAATTTATTACAAACATACGCATCTGCGGCAAACTCAATATCCATTCATGTCAATCAGTATCTTTATAACTAAAGATTACTATGGAGTTGGAGAGATTTCTCATTTTTCTGGACGCGTGAAATTGAATATTTTAATAGTGAGTAGGAAGAGGAATACAGCGAAGTTAAGTGGAAAGATAATTATGATAAATACAAAATTAGAACTTTATACACTTTAATATGAAGTATGTGCAAATATATGCCAACACAGAATACAATATCTGCAACCAAAGAAATAATCCCACATGGCACATAATACATATAAGAGGCCAAGTGCCAGTCGGGCTCGAATTCCGAGGGTTCCGTACCAATCATAGTTATAGGTGTCTCTGTGAAAGTTGAGATGCACTACACAAACAAAGAAAGAACTTGACTATATGTTGACAAATTTATACATGCGGGTGCTTGCTAACGTTTAGTATGAAACGAACTACAGGTATAAGTTGGTAGTGATTTTTTCAGGGATATAAATATAATATAATAGTTTTCAGATTTATTCCTATATTATATGTACTGTAAGTTCCTACTTCTTGCCAAATTTCCCAATTATAGGTCAACAGGAAGTGCCCTATAGGTTTTAGAAAATGTGCGTTTTCATACAAAATTTGTGCTATAGCTATAACTTTTTATTGCATTAACTTAGAAGCATGATTTTTTCAAGGCATCAAGTCGTAGTAGAACTCAGC
>LUGF01016645.1:73018-83719 GCA_001625245.1 Calycopis cecrops | reverse complement strand
GTGTAATTCGTGTATTGCTGTTAAGTGGCTGCTTGGCTTCGAGTGCCGGAAGTGTGAACGTTGTACAAACGGCAGTTTATTACAAACATACGCATCTGCGGCAAACTCAATATCCATTCATGTCAATCAGTATCTTTATAACTAAAGATTACTATGGAGTTGGAGAGATTTTTCATTTTTCTGGACGCGTAAAATTGAATATTTTAATAGTGAGTAGGAAGAGGAATACAGCGAAGTTAAGTGGAAAGATAATTATGATAAATACAAAATTAGAATTTTATACACTTTAATGTGAAGTATGTGCAAATATATGCCAACACAGAATACAATATCTGCCACCAAAGAAATAATCCCACATGGCACATAATACATATAACAGGCCAAGTGCCAGTCGGGCTCGAATTCCGAGGGCTCCGTACCAATCATAGTTATAGGTGTCCACGGAATAGACCTCTTTTATCTATTCCGTGTCCTACAGCTTGAAGAGACCCATAATAATTAACGGAGAGCCAATAGAACATATAGAAAAATATATCTATTTGGGAAAATTAATAAGTTTTGATAAAAACAGTGACCTACTAGAGATTGAAAGAAGAGTTCAAATAACATGGAACAAATATTGGTATCTAAAAGAAATTTTTAAGAGTAACATGCCGACAGAAATTAAAACAAAAGCCATGAATTCGAGTCTTCTACCATGTCTGACATATGGATGCCAGACATGGAAGTTTACCACCAAAGTCTCAAATAAAATTAGCATATGTCAAAAGGGGCTAGAGAGAAGCATGCTCAATATAAAGAGAATAGACAAAGTAAGACACACTAAGATAAGAAAAACCACTAAGGCGACTGACGCTCTCATCCACTCAAGAAAATTAAAGTGGAAATGGGCTGGCCACGTTGTGAGGTCTACAGACCAAAGGTGGACGGAACGTGTGACATCGTGAAGCGGCCCGCAAGGTAAAAGAAACCGGGGTAGACCATTAACACGTTGGGAAGACGACCTCAAACAAACAGCCGGACCACACTGGAGAGACGCAGCTCGGGACAGAGATAAATGGACATCTTTAGAGGAGGCCTTCACCCAAACCGGGGTTCTTACTGACTAAATAACTAAAATTTAAGAATAATTAATTTATCATACTAACAAATCTAGTTTTAATTTAAAATATTGTTAACAACTAACCAAGTAAACTAAAAAAGTAATATTTTTTAAACTTTCATAATATTGTACTTATAACTCTGTAAAAAGTAAGAAATAAAAAGGCTTATTTATTTATTATTTATCTATTCCGTGTAGGTGTCTCTGTGAAAGTTGAGATGCACCACACAAACAAAGAAAGAACTTGACTATAAGTTGACAAACTTATACATGCGGGTGCTTGCTAACGTTTAGTATGAAACGAACTACAGGTATAAGTTGGTAATGATTTTTTCAGGGATATAAATATAATATAGTAGTTTTCAGATTTATTCCTTTATTATATTATGTACTGTAAGTTCTTACTTCTTGCCAAATTTCCCAATTATAGGTCAACGGGAAGTGCCCTATAGGTTTTAGAAAATGTGCGTTTTCATACAAAATTTGTGCTATAGCTATAACTTTTTATTGCATTAACTTAGAAGCATGATTTTTTCAAGGCATCAAGACGTAGTAGAACTCAGCATTTGACATAAATTTCAATCCCTTTACGCATTTTAGAGAAAAAGGTCTTGACAGACGTACAGACAGACAGACGGACGGACAACAAAGGGATCCTATAAGGGGTTACGTTTTTATCTCTGAGGTACGGAACCCTAAAAAAGCGTCGAGTGATATGTATTTCCTAATAAATTAAACCTACTTAGAACTAGATAATATAACTAGGTAATTATCTAATAAGTAATAAGAACCCAGAGGTAATCTTTGCGGTGTTTAACCGAATTACGGAAAATCCGCAATCACCCACCCATTACATTTATCCTCATTTTATTGGGAAGTATAAGTACCTATTTTTTGTAATGCTTTATACTTCATCAATAAATAAAAGAAATATTTAAAATTTTAACGCGGGTAAAAACATATCTAATAAGTATATTGCTTGAAAAAAAAACTTCACAAGTATGTATTAAATAAATATAAAAAATTAACATCTTGACTTGACAAATCCTATAATTATGTTACGTGTTTAACAACAAATATGGCGGATTAGAATTTGCACAAGTCAGGGATACAATCTATTGTGCTCAAGGCAGATGTGTTGATTCGATTTCAGATCCGATTTACAGATAAAATTACTATTATTTAAGATTTTGACGAGATCCTTTTCATTAAACATGTTCTGAATTTTTATAATTGCATTTTGCTGAGTACCAATGACCATAAACCGTCGTATGATTTATATGTAGACGAGCTGCTTTCCTTCCTCTTCAAGATCCAGTAATTCAAAAAAGAGATCTTTCCACATCATGCCGGACTAATGCAGAGTCATATATATTATGTTCTATATCATCCTAAAAAATTCAATGTTATAATATTTCTTTTTCATTCCTACTTACACCAAGTCAAGGCTTGGAAGTCATCCGATTTAAGTATATACCTAGCATGTAAATTGGAAAATATTATGAGGATTATTCGACCAAGTTAAGTCTTGGTAAACATTCTTATCGCGTTATATTTAGTAATATTATAATTACAATAATATTCCTAATTGAATAAGAACTATCCAGTGTCTGCATAATAATGTTATTTTCAACTAAATACATACTAAATATATATAAAATATTGCTATAAGTATCTTTTGTGCTAAGTTCTACAAGTTATGGTGGCAACATTAAAAATATAACAAAAGCCACTCAAATGGAGTAGACATTAATATTTATTTGTCATGCGGGCGATCGCGAAAAGGATCTTAGAACAACACAATGGAGTGGTGGAATTGGTCTACTTGCACCAAATTACCAGGATATTGTCCCGCATCCTTGGCAGTTGGCACCCCGGCCCGCTCTATTTCGCAGAAGCACTCACCGGATGAAATTTTTTTCTCAATTGACTTGTGTAACAAAGTTGGTATGCTGTGTTGGCCCATTAGGGACATAGATTTAATAAACTAACGTAAAATTAAAAAAAATAGAACAGACATTGTTTTTTTAATTTACGAGTTTTAACAGAAAACTCAAGCTTGAAGTTCGCAAGCGCTGGTTTCACATGCCACAATTATCTAATATAAATAATCAAACACTTTATTTACATGACATTCACAAAGTTTTTGAGAAATAAAAGTAATATTATAACTTTTCAATACATACACAAAAATACAATAAAGCAAAATAAACGGTATCACTGAACCAAACAAAACACGTGGCGCCACGTATAAATATTGTTGTTCGAATAAAAAGATATTATTTGATACTTCCGTATCTTTCAATGCTTCTTTATGATATTAAAATTAACAAAGACAAAATTACATGTTGTCGTGTTGGTACAACCCTTTCACTTATCTCGTCAGCGAACGTCGACTGTACACCGCGAGGTGTCAAAATATAAAAGGAATAAGGGTAACTTCACACGCCCACTTGCAAGACGCGTGACGTCACCGGACGTGACGTAAGGAAACCGTCTCGGCGTCTTGAATGGGTCACGCACACATCGAAACCGACGCATTTAATATAGCTCCTTGGACATGTCGGTGTTTGAATGAACGTACGCCGCTCGTTCACGTCGTGATTGTATTGTGGAATAGTCCCATTGAGATTGACGTGCGCCACTATTAGAGAAACAGCGATTGATAGATGCAACATGGTACTAATTGAACGACGTCAGTTACAGTTACGGACAGGAAACAAATTAAAAAATTTCGCTCCGCTCGGAACTAGCGACTTCTAATGAGCGAACATACGAATCATTTACCGTCATAAAGTCTCGCTTGACCGCGCCTAGAACAATTGGAGTCGAAAAACTGTTCGTCATTTCCGAATTTTAATGAGCGAACACGTTACGATGAATGACAGGGGCATTGGACCTTGTGCCAAAACCATAATACACCGGCAACTTGCTTGCATTTTTCAAACTCGAGCCTGTCGAATTTTGAACTCTATTTATAGTCAAAGTGAGCGCACGTTTTAGTGAAATGGTATATTGTGAAGTTTGTTTAAAATAACTATCGGTATGGAGTACGCGTGAGGGGGGTGCGGGCAGGTGTGAGGCCAGATGTCTTGAACAAATTGCCGTGCCATAAGGTACCGACGGTGTGGACACACCCTTACTTTTGTTGGGCGCTTGGCGTGTGCCAAGGTTTAATTTTATGCTTGATTACGAGTCGATCGGGGGACTACTAATTAATAGTTGCGAGATGAATGCTTCAGACTTCCAAGTTTGAAGTACTGGAGGCATTGTTTATAGTTCTTGTGAATAAAAATGCTGGTAAGTTGGCGAGCGACTTGTTTTAAAAAATGTACCGCTGACAATTAAAGTTATGAACAATTTTATTGCGCCCACGTTCCAGTTTAGTTTCCTGCGTGATAACGTTTATATTTAGTCTTAGTGTTAGTAATCTTGTTTCACAGTCATTTATACGTTGTTATAATAAATAATACAATGGAATAAAATATATTTATTTAAAGATACATTCATTTATTTATTGTATAATTCATGTACACAAAATACAACGAACATTAGAAATTTACAATGTTACAAAACGCTGGTAAATAGGACCTAATTATATCATAAGCAGTTTTAAGAAACTTCTATAACATGGCTCGAATATGGACTATCTGTGTCTTTACACTAACATTCACACAGGTACTAGTTATGCGGACGATTTTATTTACCCCTTCCAATGGACCACCGCTCACAAACCGCAAAAAGCGACAGTACAGTTCTCACATTTAAGATGATTCCTTTCAGATAATGCCGGTTACATTCGGCTGCAGTGCAGCAAGAGCATGCATTTAAATAAGATTATTAATTGAAAAACCAAGCAAGCTCATTATGAAAGTTGTTGTACACAGTAGGAAATGGATTGCGTGCCCACAAAGATCTCCCATGACGTATAAAATAGCTGCGAGCGAGGTTCGGCCATTTTCTATTCGCATTTATTAAAGCTTTTGAGATAAGTCGATGCGAGGAAATGGTATAAGTAATTTAAATGCCGATCGCTAAAAATAATGATCTGCAATATCGATTCTCAGCTGTCGATATATCGTCATAAGTAGCTTAATACATAGTTATCAATCGACGAATAAATTTACTAAATGTTGGTAAATCTTTTGTCAACGACAAAATAGCAAATAACACAAAACCCCGTAAGTCACGACTATATCTGAAATACGCTGCGAATTTACAAGAACTAAAAAATCTATCTTTTTCTATTTTTAGTGTTCACTATTTTCGTAAATACACAATGTATTTCCATACACATTGATGTAATACATTTTGTCAATACATACAATTTGGTAAATGAAATTAACTCTGTATTATCTCTCATACAATATAAAATACAATGGAATAATTAAAACGCATAAGACAAAAGCTTAATATCTAAAGTAGGAGTATATCTTTCAATATCCATTGTTGCCGTTAAATATAAGATTCGCATATACGTTTACAAAAGCGAAATGAAAACAAAACTATTCCTTTATTCCATTTTTATCCGTTATTGTCTTTGGTCGCTTCTCTGTCCAGGCCAGCCGTAATCAAAGGTGCACGACAAAGCCCATCTGGCTGGCTTTTTGACTCCCTTGCCCGCCTGTTTCATATCTCAGTAATTGGCTTTCGATTTATATTCACTTGTTTTTCAGTTATCGCCTCTCCTGAGATAATCTGGATATCATGATTGCATAGGATTTAATAGCATTTCGTATAAGGACAAAAAGTATGTGAGTTATCGAGAGACTGTCGTGTTTTATCTGTTATGACAGTTTAGTGTTTAGAAATCTTTTTTGTGTACGTAAAAATTGTACAAATTGCTTTTCTTAATCATTATTGTCTTAGTTTTTCAGTTATCGCCTCTCCTGCGCTAATCTTCATATCATGATCGCGTAGGAATTAATAGCATTTCGTGTAAAGACAAAAGTACTTATGTGGCTATCGAGTTTAAGAGTCGTGTTATATCAGGAATGACAGTTTAGTGTTTAGAAATCTTTTTAGTGTACGTGAGAAATTGCAATAATTGGTTTTCTTAATTATCATTGTCTTAGTTTTTCAGTTATCGCCTCTCCTGTGCTAATCTGGATATCATGATTGCGTAGGATTTAATAGTATCTCGTATAAAGACAAAAAGTATGTAGCTATCGAGTTTTAAGTCGTATTTTATCTGTTATGACAAGTTTAGAAATCTTTTTGGTATACATTAAAATATGCAAATAACTCATTCCTTTTTTATAACTGTCTTAGTTTTTCTTTGCCAACATAATCGTCTACTGTTTTTAATATAATGTGGTAATATTAACAATCATATTGTTTTTTTATTAAAATCGCGTTAAATATTTCTGGATTCCTTACTATTGTTTATATATTATTTTATTACAGGTTTCGTATAAATACAATTTTATACTCACCGCAATCGTGGTTAGAGTTAGCTTAATATAGATAAATATTTTTCATTTTAAAATAGCACATAATTAATAAATTAAGTGGCTTAACTCCTCTGTTGACAGATTTTAGTTTGTTGAAGAGTTAGGTCTTTCATTTCAAAATTGCACTTATTAAAAATATGTTTTACTAGCAAAAATTTGCTACATTTATCTTGTTTTTAAACTAACTTAAACTCTGTGGGGTAAGTGGTCGGAATTTGAAATAAACCGCCAAATTCGAAGCGCGTCACTGTTCCCCACATGCTTAACTCAACCCCCGCGAAAGGTGTACGCATACGCAGGGGGGTCGACCACCCCTATTATCTTTAATATTTGAAGTCTGTTTGCAAGATAAAGGCAAAGGGGAGTCGGGGGGTGATTTTCTTTATTCTTCACCCGGATTTATTATTATTTTTTAGATATTATTACTGTGATTGTCGACGCGGCGCGTGCGCACATGTCCTTTAGTGTTACCCTACAAAATGGGTGTACGTAATAATACTTATACTTATTTGGCATTTACTTTTCCTATTGTTTGTGGATTATTGAAGGTTACTGTAGTGGTTCTTACTATTGTACGAATTATGAATAAAATTATAATAAGTATAATAAGGTACAGTATTGCACATTGCAGGCAAGGCGATTAGCCTGTAGTAAAATTATAATAAATGTATTATCTAATATGGATTGAATTCTTGCATATATGCTGCATTTAAATGTATAAATATATAAATAAATATTAATTATGTATGTTTGAATTACAACCGTCTAATCTGTACTAGTCAACAGCTTCAATAAACAAGATAACCCTGAAATATATAATATATTATCTTGTGCGCTTAAAATATACTGAAAAAGACGATAACAGAGTTTTTGTTTTAATTCACACAGTTAACAGTATTCCTAATATTATATTTATCCGACCTGAAAAATGGAGGAGTTTTAAACATTATACATAGGTATTATATAGTAGATAAAGATTATTACAATTATATAGAAATACGTCTTTAGATTTTTTCATAGTATAAGGGTACAATTTACAAATGAGCCAATCTTTTGCTGAGTACCAATGCCAATAAATATCCGCAAAGCAACAGCTACGATGATGATTGATGCGTTGCCCTCCTTTCCTTCCCCCAATGGGCCACTGGAAACTTAAAATCAGCACTAAACAAGACCGCATATCTGTCACTGGTGAAGCCGTTCAAAATTATCCAAAGATTAATCGTACCGTATATAGGCGTCAACATTCATCATCTAAAGACGATTTCGCATTCACCGTAAACCACGCACAGCTGATTTTACGTGTACACCTGACCCAGTCACAGCTACGCCCAACCATAATACTACTAATTCTTCACAAAATAGGGTTGTGATTCGCTTGAATATAATAAATTCTTGCAAGGTAGTAGTTTCTTTAAGGTTGTACAAATCATCAAATGAAATTCATTCTTATAAATACGTTTTTAATGTTCATTTTAAATTGACATGTATAAAGGCACGTGTTTCTAGATAGTATCGCTACACATGTTGTTTGATCCGGCGTATTAATGCGTTTTGTGGGCGTATCAAATGTCTTACGCTTTCAATACGTGGCGCCTAAGACAATACTGTGACACCAGGTGTGCGCTGCCCCAAAAACTACACTTCCGCATTTAAAAATTGTACAAACACTAAAACGATTTTGAGTAAATGTTTTCTTAGCAACGGCCTGTTGTCTCATATATCCCGGCCTTCTTTGACCTTTTAAAGCTTGGTTGATCGTCCACCGGATCAAAGTTTGTTATGTAGGTTATATCTGAAAAAAGCTTTCTCTCTATTGTTAATACTATTGGATTATAGCTTTGCTTTTTTTTCTACAGAATTTTAAAATTAAATACCTATTATTAATTTATTATTTTTAAATTTTACTCGCCAGTGCTGAAAAATCCTGTTTTAAATCCTCTTCCAATTTTTATAAATTAATCTTAATATTGTAATACTATCTGTTTAGTATACTTATAAAAGTGGCGCTATAGAAAAATGTATTCTAAATATGAACACTTCATTCTATCAGCACTTAGTGGTATTATCCCTAAAAAATCGTTCGAATAAAATGGAATATCGATCCAACATGGCGTCTAATCCTACGTGCACGGACAGTACTCAGCGCCCACGAGACAAAGCTTACTTGCGCCCCTCGCGTAGCACCTTTGACCCTGCGCGCGCGCAGCTGCACACTAAGATCAGTGCAGGGGAACTGCGATCGATAATGCTGAGCTCCTGACAACTATCGGTGTTGCTACTTCATTCAACGAACCCTGACGATACCACATCAAATAATTACATTTTTAAGTAGCACTATATCAGGTTTTAAAATGGGTAGATTAGCATTTTAGTTATTTAAATTTCTCCTTATCTTATAAATGTGAATGTCAGTTTGTTTATTACGATGTCACGCCAAAACTACACAACCGACCATTATGAAAAATTGTACATAGAATACGTTTTATACAAAAAAAAATTCGGTCGCGAGTGAAGCCGCGGGTGAAATCTAGTAATTATGTAAATCGCGGTAGTCACACTTCGTGATGTAGCCACTAGCCCGTATTCTGGTTACGATTACTTAAGTGCTTGATAAGATGTGAAGTTGGCTATCCCGCACTTGGCCCTAGAAAACGCGAACTTATGGATATGACCCTCTTAGCATTTTCGGTGGGTTTTCCCACATATTTGTGTTAATATTAGATGCCAAATATAACAAACCAAATTTTGTAATGTAGGTATTGCATTTTACAATTCTAAATCCTTACGATTTAAACAATATTTTGTGTCTAATTATGTGTCTCTTGTGTTATAAAAAATGTGAATTAATTAAATACTGTATACGCAAACAAAAGTCATTAGACATTAAATCCAAATACAAAATGAAATAATGTATATTTTTTATTATTCGTCTATTAATCTGTATGGCACGTGCAAAAAGTAAGTTGGCTTTCGAACAGCTGATGTAAAAATAAATAGATAGTTGGTTATCTGTAGAGGTGAGGCGAAATTTAATAGCTCTCAATGAACAATCCATCATAAGCGAAACATCTTTCGCGCACGCGCCGCAGATGCGTTACGTTTGAAATTGCAAATGTTCTTTACCCGTTCCTTTAGCGGCGCTCTACTGTGGATGGTTTATTTTTGAATACATTGATATTCCATCAGTTGTAAGTATTATAAATCACTACGATTAATAAGGAAAAAGAAAAATTTGTTTATATACGTTTTACTTGAAGTTCTAGACGGTATGCTTCGTTGAGCATTCGTCTTAACAAAAACAAGTTAAAACAGTCACGTCTGAAAAATAGAGTTAAAAATTGGTGTTTTATTAGAGGGTTGAAGCCTAAATATTATTTTTATTTTGTTAATTTTTATTTTGTTAGTAATAGAATTTACAGATAAATATGTATTTTTAAATATTTTAATCTAAGAAGTTTTTATTTTTTACTAGAAGTATAAATGGTACCTTTGTATCATTTTGTTAATATTAAGTTTGTAATGTATGTTTTCTTGTGTACATAAATTATTAAATAAAATAAAGAAACAGAATCTTTAAAAACTTTATAGTTACTTAAAATGTATGCGACTTGCTATTATATCACATCATAAGTGAAAATTATTTTAAAAGAGATGAATTGTTTTAATTTTGCTGCTTTATGATTAATTTATTACAAATATCCGTTTTAACTATATATTTTACCTTTATTGATAAATAAAGTAAACGCGTTTTAATATTTAAACATTTCAGGATAGCGGAACTTATGCTCTGCACTTTCCGTCACTTAATAATTTTATATGCTATGCTTTATTACATGAATAAATCGGATCGGCATCTGGTAGTCGCAAGAAGTGGACGTGTTACAATTATTGCAAAATATTTTAAATTCATCTAAAAGTTTGGCAGTCAAATTTATTACTAATTACAAAAGTGTTAAACAGTGTTTTTGAATGACATAGTTGATAAATTTGTGTTTCTACGCAAGAGCGTGCTACGGTTCATCGGCGTCGGCGAAGCTCCCTTCACCCCCTCGAGTAAAGAGTATCGCTGCTATTTTTCATCTCGCTCGCACCTATTGCCAATTATTACAATGAGCCTGCAGCGTACGCCGCCCGGTAACATAT
>LUGF01016645.1:51338-67961 GCA_001625245.1 Calycopis cecrops | reverse complement strand
AACATCCAAATCTCGCTACATCGGTATGTTGTCTAATTACTTGCATTATACGCATTACAATAATGACACTGCCTAATGTTTTTTTTGTTTTAAGAAGATAGTTTTATAAATCAAAAATGTTACAGCCGATTATCATCTAGATTTCTACGATTTATACGATTGTACGATTATAGTAGTTGGTGTCATTTATAGAACAAAGTATAAGTGTCTTAAAACTCTCAGAATGTACTTAGTTGAATAGCTGATTCTTAAAAGCAGGCCAAGGTTATAACTTATAGTAGGTACGTATAGTTATAAAAAATTGATTAAAAATATATTATTTCTTGAAAAGACTCATTAAGTAATTACTTAATGACTCTTTTCAAAAATATAATATATTTTTTTAAATAACTGTCATTTAGTCGTTCTAATATAAAGCCGTAGCTGAGCAATACTATATTGGATCTTGAGTTAATACACTGAATCCAAGTCCGTACAATTTAGATAACCTAACGGTTTTTGTACTCGCGTGTACTTGCAGTAAAACGTACGAGCGAAGTCTGCAGTGCACACGCAATAGACACTGTGTAAAGATGTAAGATTAAGCTGGAAGCATTAACTCATATACTCAAGCTAACGTTTTTTAATAAAGCCAAGCAATTACAGGCTCGCAGCGTCACGATTCATATGAGCTAAAGTTCCGGGCGGGTACAGTTGGTAACAAAAGTGCGGTACACTCGCCAACAAAGCGGCTAATCATTCTCGTATGTGCGTGGCCCGGTTTCCATTGTCTGCGCCATGATTAAGAGGATTGTCTCCAGCCTTCCTCGGATATTAAAAGCTCGTCTTCTCGATGCGATAGTCTAGAAATTGTGCACTCGCCTGTACCCGCTAGATAATGCGTAAAATGTGCCGCTATGTGAAAGTTTCGCGGCGCGGTTTTGTTTCTATTATTATGTGCTTTTTATGCCCGGGCTTGCTTTTGCGGCGATCTTGTATTATAGGTAGTGACGTGATGAATTTTTCCGCTTTGGTTTTTTTATACCACTAATGACTGCCTTTTTGCCGCAATGGACGGACGTTTCTGTTGGGAATATTAAAAATAGTTTCGCGAATATATCGAGAATGGCTGGTCTTGAGTGCCGTAAAGGAATATCCTCTGCAAAATGTTCCGTGGTGAATATTTCTATCCCTATATTAACTATGTGTAGTAATTTTATATTCAATGTACCTACGTTTTTTGGTCTATCTGCAGAGCATCTAACAATTTTATTAAGTGCTTCTGGTGTTTTGGCCCAACTAAAATAAATGTATAGGTTTTCATGGCATTTCAGGCATTTCACACAATATAGAAGAAAAAATGCAAAACATTGGAATCAAAATAGTATCAGTCTCTAACGTGACGAATTTTCGTTTCATTAACTTTCAAATCAAACCTTAAAATATTTGAGGGCTTGTGACTTTCTGGTTCAATCGTTTGAATCATAGATACAATTAATGATGACGGTGTAGATAAATAGTGAGAGAGAATGGGGTACCACCCCATGATGTACACCATGAAGGTCTCACAACACTTGCAGTCCTTTGGCTACTTTCACCGGATATTAGATACTGATCCCTATCTGGATCTTCTTTCGTTTTTGTAATATGCCAATTGACTTGATTCATAATTATTAATTGCTAGAAGGGCAACAATATTGTATTTATTATATGGTATAAAGGGGCAAACAAAATAAAATATTTTTATAAATAAATACTTCACAACTTAGGTACAATTATGATAGACAAGCTTTGCCCCTGGGTTTCACCCGCGTATCATTTCTAAGAAATCTATATAAACTTCAACACCATTTTAACCATCTTAGGGGTTGAATTTCTTAGCGGATGCCTACGTCATAATATCTACCTGCATGCCAAATTTCATCCCGATCCGTCCAGTGGTTTGGTTTGTGCGTTGATATACATATAGATCACTATGTCATTCAGTCAGTCAATCAGTCAGTTACCTTTGAGTTTTATATATATAGATATAAAACTCGACATAATTCTTTAAGCTAACACATAAATATCGCATTTGTAAGACAAATTTGGTTTCTCTTGAAGCGAACGCAAACTGAAGCAGGGAAGTCATAATATTATCCAAGTGAGTTAATAACAGTCTCCATCACATTAAGAGAGGATCTCGAGAGGGTTGCCAGGAAATCTTAAAGGCACATTGAGATAATCGTCGACCATGTAGGTAGGGCTGTGCGTACAAGCATTCGCAAAATGTAAAATCTTTTTAAAGCTTTTATTTTCCTAATATGATAAAGTAGCGATGGAATTACATATACATCTGGGAGATTAACTGAATAACAAGCTAGTGCCCAGGTTTGAACTCTGAGCTGCAATAAAAATGGTGTGTCCATCATTAGCTATGCGACGAAAAAAATATGGAAACTTTCATGCCTGATAATACTAAAAATTGTTATGGAAGATTTAAGATCGCCAACCCGCTATTTGTCATTTATGTACGCTTTATATATCAGTCAATTAAAAATCCTTGTAGTAATTCTAATCAGAACATTATTATCAAAGATACGATAAATGACTATACATTTAAATTTATTTGTTTACATTTCGCGTGTGGTAGCCCTATTTCCCCTAAACGTCTTAACCCTCATTTCTCAAGACGCGGCGTGTAATCGGTGTAACACCCGTAATCGGCTAAGGGCGACACCTGCTCACAAGCTTAGCGATAAACTAAGCGATACAATATTGTACCTGTATTAAGTATTTTTTCTTTCTGATTATACCAATATTTATTGCAGTGCACAGTTATTGAATGTGATTATAGACAAATAAAGAATAAAATTGCTACATATCGTCATTCTTATAGCATCTTCCAGTATGCGTCAATGAATAAGAGTTATATGAGAATTACGAAACGATTCTGGTACATTTAAAGTAGAGCAACTTGTTTTCTCTTCCGGAGCATAATATGTCTTTTAATTACATCATTCTCTCTTAATTCTCTTTTAATAATGGTATCAAGTTTGAAGACCATAAATAAAAACTTTAGTTTATTTTTAGGTAGGTACTTGTTAACAATATAGAGCATATTTAAAATGCTTGCATAACAGTCGAATATATGACATAATTTTTTGAAGTTTATTCAAGAACAGACTGAAGTTTTGGACTTAAACATGTAGACTTTTTAATTATTTATAATTCCGCTGTATCATATTAAGTGTATTCTCAACCTTACATTTAAGTGTTTGTTGTTACACGCAAAGGACCGCAACATGTGTTTCCTAAACGTAATCTTATTGGGGGAATCCCAACCTTATTTTAAATAAGTATCTATAAGTTAGTAAAATCTTTTTTATTCTTCTGTGTAGATAGCATAAAATAAATTGTGTGAAGCATGTGTATTGCGTCTTGTAGATTCCATTTCAAAAACTGCATGTTTTTTGGACTAAGTAAGAGCTATGCTCATTATTATATTAATTGCAGATGGATTCATGATCTTATAATACTTTTAACAACTTATTGTGAGAACTAGATCTAGGTATGTAAAATATAGAAGATTAATAACTACATAATTTCCATATCATTAAGTAATTGTAAATAAAACTCATAATATTATTAATATATTCAATAATGCTTGACTTTATTGATCTCAAACTAGTACTTCGATGATCAGTTTGGGGATGGAGATCCTTTACATTAAATATACTAAGGAAATCTTAGATGATTTTGAAATATCTATTTGCACACCTATACCTACATTGAACGCTCGCTTTGCTTGTAATTCGTTAAAAAAAAAGGATTATATGAACATGACAAAATTTAAAAACAGAAGCGCATCGGAAGTAAAGAGTTAACTAGCAAAAAGTTGCACGAGTTGCTTCCGAAGTAATTAAACAGACTGACGCGAGATGAAATATAAATATAAAAGAAGTGGGCAAAAACACGCAAAAGCTGTTTACCGAACCATAGATAAAACACCTTGAGTCATCCTTTTTTTGCACATGTTTGAATATGGAATCCCTGTAGAGAATGAAAACATATGTCAGATTTGAGCGCGTGCGTTCTGTCAAATTAGAACACCTTTTGCGGTATTTGCCAACGTTAAATTAATTGTCATCTCATAATGAGTAATTTGAATCATATAGATTTTATGCTCACTTGATCATTTTTTATGTTATGTTTTAATTTTAATTTTACCATTAAACTATGTAAAAATAGACATGCCATTCAGCACGCATTCAATGTATTCGTTGTATGAATGATCTACATAAGATGGGGAACTAGGGTAGGTATGGATGAGGAACCCACCTAAATAATGATATTATTTAGTAATCAATAACACTATTGCAGACGAGAATGCACATTTTTATCTCCAACTTAGTCAACGTTTTGAGGATATATTTCAAGAATAAAATCTATTTTAATTATAATATATCTTGCCTAAGTACGTGGTTAATATAAAAATAAAAGATAACGACATCATTATTCAAAAATGTCGTACACGAAGTTGCCAGTATCAATTTTTAATTTAAATAAACGTAAAAGAAATGTAAAAAGCGCGCTATAAATTTTTTTGTCTTACAAATGTAAATCTGTTGGCCCGCCCCGGTTTCATATTTCGAATGTTATATACGTTGATAAGGCAAACAGGAACATATTGCGTCCAACAGAAGGCACTCACGATGTCAATGAACTTTGTATTTTTGTCATGGGTTTATTCTTTATCTATGTTCTTGTTTGGACACTTTGTATTGATATGAATAGCTTTATTCTAACTATTCGTGACAAGTTTTAACAAGGATATTCGTTTTGGAGCTTCGATTGGCTAAATATAATAAAATATTTTCTATTGTTTTTACATAGTTACTAGACGTGACATTGTCTAGGTTGTTTATTAAATCAAGATATCCCGGTTGCTTTTTATTTTTGTATCGATAGAATCCATTGAGCAGGTTTAGTCGTTTTTAAACTGCAAACTCTATAATATTTATATTTACTTGTCGGTTCCATTTGGGGATTTTTTATATTGTAGTGTACACTCTTAACTTTGTAAATTACAATCATATTTTCCTCTGGAAGAAATTCTAAAATGATGGAATAAGTAGTACCTTTATACCAGCATTTCTAGATTGCAGCTTTATACCTTTATACCTATACGTATTAAGAGCATAATTTAATAAATAAATAAATACATGATATTTACTATTCTGGTCAATTGTCACATATGATTTTATTAGGTAGACAAGTCTTTACCATAGTATACTATGTAGGAAAATATATTAAAAGAAAAAAAATTTGTTTGTCTGTATCGAGTAGTAAAGTAAAAGTAGGTAGGTACTGAACTAATTTTTATTTTTCTTTAAGTAATACACTTTCTTTTTCAGAAAGAAATTAGTTAAGTAATTAGTAATAAAAGTAATTAATTAATTAGTAAATTTTCATTATATTAATTTAATTACGATAGGATATTTTTTTTCACCTAATAAAGTGGGCACAGGCAGACTAGTGATTTATATACATACTACAACGTGACTATTCAAATAAAGGCAACAATGATTGGCAACAAAGTCTGGCCACGATAATAATAGCTAAATTAGCTATTAGAAACATTCTTATATAGAGTTGCACCTCTCCCATCTGCTGGAGAGTTGAGGGTCGGGTCCCCTTTCGACCCCAAACCTAGTGACATCGCCCAATGAATTTCCACAGCAAAATTCAGGTCCGAAAAAAAGTTCTGTGTGCTGGAAGTGCTCTGCTATGAAGTTCCCCTGCGCACCTCGTGACCGAATGGCATGGCATCATATTGTTATATCGTCATGTCAATGAAATACATTTGCAAGAATTATACTTGCAGATTCCGACACGCACCGTGTACCTTTTTGACCGCACGCGTAATAATTTATTGGATTTAGGTAGGTACGTTTTTTTAAACGCACAATTTTCAGACACTCGAGTGACTATTCTTGTCACCCTCATACATATATCTCAGGAATCTCAGACATTAATGTTTCTTTAGTATATCCTATTGTAATTGTTGGGAAATCCTAAACTCTAACAAACCAATTAAATGGTAATATAATTTCTGGTAATACCTATAAGATAGAGGCTAACAAGGAATATCCGAACTATAATTATATATATATATAACTTTATCATCGGGAAAAAGGAAATGGGAAACTTCAGTATATTAATTTAAAGTTTATCGCTAAGTTTGCGAATTACTCACGTGTTCCTCTAATAATGTGGAGCCATTAAAATCTTCGATGAAATAAGTTCGGAAATCAATTACAAGTTAGTGGAAGGGCCATCTTCCCTTATAAGGTATCACATACTGCGGTGGGAACGGTATTTCGTTAATCTAACTTGAGATACATCTTGTAGTATATCCTTAAAGTTTAACCCGACAAGCTGGTATAGTTTCGACTTGTCTCTTGTCCCTGTAATTTTTTATCAATTAGTTTTGATCGTAATTTTAGTTTTATATATGTTATAAATCGTACTAATCAGAATAAATATTGAATAAAATAACTAATAAAACCTATTAAAAAGTGTTTTCGTGCTTAGGTAATGGTAGTTTATTACGAAATTACCTAAAACACTAAAAGATACGCATAGAATTTTTATCTTATAATTATCATTTAAAATAGGTACGTAAAAAGAGGAAATTAAATACTTTAGGAATATTTTAAAACATGCTAGTTTTTAATAAAATATATAAACTTTTTTTTTTTTGAAAAAGGAACAAAATCTGTAAGTCTCAAAATCCTTGCAGCCGGCACGCGTATACAAAAATAAAACAATAAAGACCATTAAACGCGAACAAAAGGAGTAAAAGGCAAGTCAGAGTACAATTAAAACAAGATATAATAAGGAGTTGTAATAATAAGTATTATTATAAAGAGACAGAGGGGACGCGCACACCTGGCGGGCCACGCGACCGGCGCCCCCATCAAAGCTTCTGCCGATTATTAGTTTTTTTTTTATAAAGATGTACAATGTTTGACGATTTGAACAATATTAGTATTATTTATGGTTTGTTGTGGAGCGTTAAACGTGTGATCAAGTACCTAATTCAACATTAGCTTAATTGAAATTGGCACAATGAGATTTAGAAAGATTAATATTGGCAATTGCAGTAGCCAATTTCTAATAATGCATACAACACAGGAATGTAAATTAAAGAAGCGATTTTATTAATTGAAGTGAGTAGAGAATCTAAGTCCATTAAGATAAATGGTGGGTTACTTATACGTGAGTTTTTAATAGACATAAATGACTTTAAACTTCTGAATGGAAGGAACTCGCGTACATGAAAAATAAATAAAATAATAAAAAAATAAATTGCCAATAATTTTGTAAATATTTAATCTCGGTCTTAGTAACCAATATAATTGCACTTTTGGGTTACAATTACTAGCACTAAAAACTGTGCAAATATGTTTTTATTCTCACCACACCAAAGAGTTTGTAAGATAAAAAGTCGATGTTACTCCATTAATTACAAAATGTTACGTTGCACGAGAATGGAATGGAAAACAACAAAGAGCAAAATAGTTATGAATAAAAACATTTGCAAAATAAAAAACAACACAACCGCATATAATTACCATCGAGTACAGTTCGATGACATCTTCGGATGCATCTTCACATCATGTGTAGCGGTGTGGCAACTGGCAACATCAATATTAATAAAACTATTCCGTACTTGTGACTAATGAGCGCCGCAGACGCGTGGCACGCACTTGACCGGTTTTCCTCGGTTTTATTATTATAATTGAATACATTGTCATGGCAGTAACAAGTCGGGCTCTCGGAGCCCTAGCTGCCTGCATTGTAAGAGCTACCCCAGCTTAGTGCAGTAAGGCACCGACATCTGTCTTCTCTTGACACCTGGTGCAGTTTTTGGTGTGTATAATTTTATATTTTTGATATTTATATTATACTTACAGATACATGAAAAAATATTAATGTGAGTATAATAGACATAATTATTAATTCATAAAATAATCAAATTATCTTTACAGTATTTTAAACCATAAAGGTGAATTGTTGGGTTATGTTATACCTATTAGGTATGTATGTAGATGAATTCGAAAAATATTTAACTATACTTATTAAGACCATCGAAAAACCATAGATAGCCACTTACTTAGTGGTAATTAAAAATTACGTGTTGCGTTTCTGACAAAAATTAAAAGTAGATATTACGTTATTGCAATTTATTTTATATAGATCTGTGATCGGTCTCCCAGGTCGTTAACTTCCGCCGTGTATGTATTGCACACACGCTCTTTTTATTAGCTGTTTAAAATGCATATACATCACACAAACAAAAGGTAATGAGTCAGTGAGTTATGTAGATTGTATCCATACTTACATACAGGTGTACAAAACGGACCTTTACAAAATAATTGGTGTGACTTCAGGAAACGGAAGCGGGTCCGACCAATGTTAGTTCGTCACGGCTTGCGGCCAGCGCATTACAATAACTACACACCACCGGATAAGTAGCTGTTATGTTGTGTACGATTTCTTTATTTCACAACATTAGCACTCGCGACTTTGTCTGCATTTGTTATGTGTACATACTCGTACTTATTATAATTCTAATGTTCGTTACATTTTAGTACCAAAGATCTGTCTATCCTTGTAATAATACGCGTATCACAAAATTAGAATAAAGAACCTACAAAGAATTGTACAGATAGTTTCGACTTTTTATATATTCTACACCATGTACCTTTTATATACCTACAATAATTTACTTTGCGATATCAAGAATAAAATTTTCTCAATCACTTCCTCTCGGTTGACCTCGTGAAAGGAACCCATGTATTACGAGTTATGATTGTTAGCCGCTTCGATGGTGATTTAATAAGCCCTTCCATGCACATACATAATCAGTTTTGTTGCATTTTGAAAATGATTTCTAGTTGCTAATCTTTAAAAAATATATTCAATAATGTGCGGTTAGAATGTCTATTCTGAGTTACTCTGAGACTTTGTAAAGGAAATGACTTAGTCAACGTCATGATGAAAATTTCTCCGCAAACAAACAAGACGTAATAGGTGATTATTAAAGTTTCTGAACGCGTTAGCCCAAAGGCTTTGATAGGGAACAGGCGAGACATTCTCGCCTCGCGACTCGCGTTCAAATGGCGTGACGCGGTGTTTTCGCACAAAGAAGTGTTTCCGCGAGACAAGCCCGACTACAACATTGCTCACGAGACATCGCGAAATGAATAGACACCATACATGCTCGACACACGGGCGCAAACTCTGCTTGCGATACGCATTTATTAGCTGCTTATATTTCTTGGTGACTGAGACAGACATTGCAAAGCATCTTTGTCGCTTATTTTAAACGTAAATAACCCTCCTTTGGACGAAGCGTTATTAAATTTAAAATGTGCTAAGTAGCGATTATAATATGTACCTACGTACAATTTAAAATATATTATTTTAGCTCAAAGTACCGAAGCAATTGTTCAAAATAAAATTAAGTAAGTTTTTTTTTAAATTGATTTTCTTATTTTTTCACCAAGTATATAAAATACTCAAAATACACATAATCGCACCTATTATTCTGTTTATACGTTGGTGCATATATAATATCTATGGAACCACCATCTGGGTACATCATTTACTTAGGTAGGTACATTTAAAGGTATATTTTATTTTTAATGTTGTTTAAAAACTTATTCTGTCTAAAATATGTTAAGAATATTTTTATTATTCAAAAACTTACAGTGTTTTTATTATTCTTTGAAAAGCAATTGTACTCTGAAGTAAACACACCAATATCAAATTCATACATTTGAACACGTTTATTTAGCTACAAAGTAAGTACAAACAGCAGCGTTTCCGCCGCCACTCTTTGCCCGTGTGTTTCCATATTAAGTGTAAGTACACGTTTACACGGCAACTTGGGTGCTAACACTTCACACGTCGTCACTTGCGAATATAAAGGCGTGCTTGAAGAGTTTAAAGTTTTCGCATTAGCCTCACGCGGCCGCGGCGCAGTCATTACGGCCATCTTATAAGAACACGCTTTTATATTAACATAGTTTCGTAAGTGTTGTCAAATTTTGACGAAAGGATCAATCATTCATCAGTAGTCCAAGGGGTTTTTATAGAGTATTAGGTTTTTATATATAGGTATATATAAGAGCTTATTCTTTCCTCAAAGGTCGGCAACGCATCTGTTAGACCTCTGGTGTTACGGATGTCTGTGGGCGTTGGTGTTCACTTTACATCAGGTGACCTAACTGCTCGTTTGCCTCCTATGCTATAAAAAAAAACTCAGTACATAAAAATGTATAGGTAGGTATTAAAAAAGATACCATGTCAGTTTATAGTCGAAAATACAAAATAAAAAATAATAAATAAAAAATAGATCAAGTTCAAAGATAGCCTTTAATTTTGTCACTTAACGTATCACCCGTATAATATGAGAGCAAAAAGGAATGTGGAGGTCTGATCAACTTGAGAAGAAGTATTAATGAAAGGCAAAGTTGTAAGACGCCTTCGTTTTGAGGTTTCAAACCCTTACATACGCCCTCTATGAATAAAAGGAGGAAAAACTGTGTCAGGAATTATGTATTTTAACGTCTAGTTACGAATAGGACGAGAAGGTACTTCTGTGTTATGTAATATTGGATTCAGAAGTATGTAATTTTTACTACGATATTACGTAAATTACGAAAGTAAGTAAATTTTAAAATAAAAAAAAATAAATAAATAAAGGGCCTTTTTTATATAGTATAGGAGGAGGAGGAGGAAAACGAGCAGTTGGGTCACCTGATGTAAAGTGGTCACCAACGCCCACAGACATCCGTAACACCAGAGGTCTAACAGATGCGTTGCCGACCTTTGAGGCAAGAATAAGCTCTTTTCTTGAAGATCCCTAGGTCGTAACGGCTTTGCCCAAATAATACGAATTTGTTAGAGACAATACGTAAAATCTACATTATACGTAGACGTCTAGGTAGGTACAGATATAAACTTGCTGGGAAGATCACAATTTCCCAGTTCATATTTTATCTTTCTTACCGTCTTAACGTCTCTGACTCTGTTAACAAGAAACTGAATTCCTACGAGAAATAAATCTTTAAGGGCGACGTGAACACTAAGTGCGTGCCGACTATTGAGCCTGACATAATTACAAACCGTATCTTAAGCTTTTAATCGCGAGCTGCATCCCTCTCGTACCAACCAGCCTCTTAGTTTTAATGGAAAACCCGATGCACCTCTTTAGACGGCCTAGAAGTCTTTTAGCATTTGTGCGCCTTTTAAAAATGTCTTTCAGCACTGCGATAATAACCAACAACGCGCCTCCCACTTCATTATTATGTTTAAAAATATTCACCGTGAAAAATGTTTACGAAATTGACACGAAAACAAAACCCGCAGTGAAATCGGAAAGAAAATAAACTTTATGAACTACCTATGCACTAAGATAAATTGAACCAGCCCAGGTTTGCGCTAACAATAACCCACTAACGAAATTAAAAACAGATGCAACCTCGTTTCCCTGAACCTCTATGCAGAATCATTACTTAAACTCCATCTTTTTAAACGCTCTCAGAAAGGCTGAATGCGCTTAGTCCTTGAATCGTTTAGATAGAAAAAAGTAAGCCCACGCATGACGCTCCATTGTACGCGGACACGAAGGTGGATCTCATTAAGAGAACGTTTGGAATTAAGAACGGGGCGCGATGAAGCGGGAATCTTAGCGATCATTACGTGGTACGGAACGCGGCCGTGTCGTGCCGCCTTTATTTTACGAAATATATATTTTTTTCTATATTCCTCTCTTGGTTTTAGAAATGCGGTATCTTTTGTGTGACAAGTATTCAGTGCGTTATTCCGTGTTTATATTATGTAGCATCTAGAAATGTGTTTTTGTGAATGCACTCGTTATTCTAGTAACCTGAAAATGTCACGAATAATGACACAGACAAAGCGCCGCAGATTCGTGTACATCTAAACAACTCTCATATTCTTAGTGATGAGCACGACTCATTAAAACTTGTGTAAGAAATTTATATCTAGGTACCAATTAGGTCCCTATTAGGCGTTTATATATCTTACATGCATACCTACGGTGTCATCCAAAGTTTGGCCTTCGTAAATTTAAAAACCGCGACCACTGTTGTTGTCACTTTCAGTATGAAACCCAAAATACCATTTTATGAGTGTGTAGAGTCAGAATAGCGGAAAGATACTAAAATAATATGGCAGATCTTGCATGAGTTAGGTCTAGAACTAAATCATCAATGATCAAGTCTAAGAGTTGCTCTACATGTACCTAGGTAGTAAAATAATGATACTTACGAAAGTGGGATGACACGGACTGGCAAGCTCACTCCGCTGTATGTTCGATGGTCGGTATCTGTAAAAGTCAGTTTAAAGAATATTAAAAAAAAAGAGCAAAGAAAAAAAAAACATTGACTCTAAATAACACAGAATAAATAGAGCAAATAATATTAAAAATGTCGCTCAAGTCCCCCGTCAGGGCTGTGAAAATCAGCTTTTAAACAGTACCTCATAGTCTAAGAAAATAAGTAAGTCAAAGTAAGTGAGACAATGAACATGCGTCTTGTGAACTTAAGCCCCGCCTACAATCTTAGACCCTCCCCCCTCGGAGGTTTCGGCGCACCCCCACCTGTCTTACTGTGCCATTGGACAACTATTTTTACCTTTCACATCTGTACCTACTCGCGGCAGAACAATGCAGTGAAATAAATGTATTTTTATACGTATGAGTGATTTAAGTGAATTTTCTTGCCTATAGATATTTATATACCTAAACGTGCTAAAGATTCTTTACGTAGCAGGTAAAAAGCGTCCGATTAGGTAACCTTAATTTGTAGCCGATGTTAGGCGAGAGCAGTGATGAGTTATCTCTATGCTGACGAAGATCTTGTGGCTTGAAAACTTTTATCTCACGAGAATAATTTGAAAGGACATCTGTGTTACGTGTAGGACAACGAAAAGGTTATAAATATTAATATTATTTTACGCTGTACAGATACTTTTACAGTACCTATATGTTTGATTAGTTATATCCAATTGCTCCAATGTAGTCAGATCGGACCGGCACAATCAGGAAATATCTGTTACTGCAACACCTATGTAGGACCAATAGGTAGGTAGGTACTTGCCTAACTAACCTAACTTACCAAAAACCGATTTGATTCGGATTCCTGCCGGATTCACAAATTGTGATTTATTTATATAATTCAGGCAAAGTATAAAAACTTACCTATCTACTTTAAAACAAAGAAACAGATACAAAGAAAAAGATAAGATTTTTTCCGGTCCCCGTTCCAAATCCAAGTCTCATTTCCTTGTGGAACAACAACAAAAACAACAAAACTAATGCCCGACTAAAATATTTCGTGTAGTTTATATAAAAATTCACAATTGAAGAAACGAGTGCCGTCGCTCAAGTTTTTAAAAGCGAACAAAAGGAACAATCAGAGGTCGTTTAGAGATTTGCTCCTGCATTAAGACTACAATGGAGTTCCATAGCCCGTAATACAGCTTAGTACTTGTAAGTATTGTGCCTACAACTATAATGGCAGCGTACTGTGCGGACTTAGACTAATATATTATTGCTTATTAATATAATGTTAGATCAATATTTAATTAGAGATTTAGAGCTGTATTCACGGGTTACTTTTATTATTATATTATTACTAACTGCGCCCTGCGGTTTCTCCCGAGTAACTTTCGATCCCGTGGGAATATCGGGATGCAAAATAGATGTTGGCCGATTCTCAGACCTACTCGATATGCGCACAAAATTTTATGAGAATCGGTCAAGCCGTTTCGGAGGATTTCAATCACGCACACCGTGACACGAGAATTGCAAGTAGGTATATTTATTATTAATGATAGTGTCAACAAGTTTTTTTTATATCAGAAGCCAAAACTCATAAGGGAACAAAGAAGCAATCGGAGTCTGTTAATGACTAGGTATCTACCATCGTCTATAGAAATCTGCATAACTGTGCAGATGCGTTGCTCTCCTTTCTTCTGTTCCTCGTCCCTTCCCATGGGGCACCGGAAACTTACGGCGGTACCTTGTGAGCGCCACCTCCTCGGTCGTGCCGGCCCAATTCGGTTGTAATGTAGCAAGATACTAACTCTTACTGAAGGTTTACCTAATTTAGAATTATATTAAAATTTAGTCTTTATTGTCATGTCGTGTATCACAACATAACTACAAATATAACTCATGGTAACCTTCAGGTGGACCATCATTATTTATATATAGACATCTTATAAGTATTTCCGAAAAGTAATCTATACCTACTTTATTAGGTACCTATTAAAAAAATCTACTTCGTTATGATAGGTAGGTAAGTACCTACCTGTTTTTAAACAAATGTTTTGATGTCAATTATGTTTGATATGATTAAAGAAATAGACTTAAATTATAGAAATAAACGTATAATTATGTCTATTTCTATATTATTATACCGATTGGCTCGATACATCCGCCCCGCACCACCCACACCCGCGTTCTTGGAAACAGCCGCCGGACGCCCACTTTCTTAGATTAACTTCTAACTCCACCCATATGAATACGCCTACCTCCTTGGCTCTACCACTCAAGGCGTACTACGTCACGCAACCGCTTTACATCACGTGTATGGATATTATAACATGTATGTTAGTACAAGTCTCAATTATAGGTGATAGTTAATGGAACAAATAACTAGAAAATATATCATTAGTACATACATTTTTCCTATAAAGTAATAGTATTAACTATTATTACTATAAAGGAAAAATAGTAGTGTTTAAAACGCAATATTATGTAGTGACATCTATTGACATCTTTAGGATAGTTTATTATTTCAAACTATGTTTGAAAATCAATTATTATCATAACATAGTCATAACAAAATCATTGCTAGAGATATAAATTAACGTATTTAAGCCAATAGTTGTATATATTAATAAATGATATAATATTTTTTAAATATATAAGTTTAATACTGCAAAGAATTATTAAGAATATATTGCTATATTATATTTAAAACGATTAATAGGCCATATCAGCGCCATCTAGATGAGAATAGTGAAAAGATTGCGACCGCGCTGATTCATGAAGTGATAACTATCGCTCAAATCTATAAGCTGTTATTGTATTATCAATATAAAATGATATATTATTAAAGTGCACTTTATAGAAGTAATCAAATATCCAAGAGATGCCAATCTCTTGGATAGTTGATTATTTTAAACTTTATTTCATAAATATTTTTTTTGTGGTAGGCAATTTAAGTAGGAGAATTATTAAAAATATGACACTTATCATTCTAATATGACGTATTTCTAAAGACACTAATTTAAATTTGGTAAATTAAATATTATATTTTTGATTTAAACTACACTAAATGTTAATTATTACAATATATTATATAGCGACAAGCTTCTAGATAGCCACGCTAACTAGGGACTGAAATGTGAACCTTATGCTAGCAAATTAGCGTATGTACATATGTTAAGACATAATATTAAGTCAACATGTGACTGTCATTGTCTTTTGCTTGGTGAGTTGCTAGTACTTAATTCCTAAAATGATCACTAGGGCGCTTTACGTTCCAAAGTGCTGCCTCTATGTTTTGTGCTTGGTCACTATTGGGGAGTCGATTTAAAATGGGTCAATATTAGCGACATACTAGCGACATCTAGGTGGCAATAGTTGAAAGAATGCGCCCGCGCAGACTTTTACAGCGCCACCTAGCGGCATTACTTGTAAGCTTTTGTTAATGTCATATTTCCATAGCTTTCTCGATAGTAGGATAGATGTCAGCACTAACAATATTATTTATTTAAACTATTGTAAGAAAATGAAATATATTATTTTAGATTTACAAAGAATTACAGAACACTAACCCACCCTTTCTAGGTCCCACTGTTGGACGCGGGCCTCCTTTCACAAAATATGTGGGTAAGAGGGGTTGGACAAAAGAATACAGTTTTAATTTTACATTCAAAACATAAGCTGCATTACTCATTTTGCTTCCAACATCGTACCACCTGCTAATATAATGTGTGAATGCGCCTGGTATAATATAAAAGCAATTTTTTTTGTGTCCGTTTATCTTTTTTAACTTTGCAGGCGCTGAAACAGCGAATGAATTATTATGAACATGATTATTATTTAAGAACTTTTTGGTATAAAATATCTTAGTCTGTTTCCACATTTTATTAAATCTCAGGCACATTTTTACACATTATTTATTACTAGTTATTAAAATAGAGCGTCTAAGGTAAATATTAATTACGAACGAATTTTGTATTTTAAGAAATAGCTAGGTACCTACTACTTAGGTTTAAAGTTTAAAACTTTTTTCTTTTTCACTCTCATATCATATTATGACATAAATGCAATGTAGATAATGAAGTCTTGGATTTCCGTGATCGCACAATAGGCAAATGCATAATCAAAGCATAATGTTCTTATAATAACCGTCTTCCGACATCTATAAACATCCACTCATCTAGAGAATATGCAGTTTTCCCTCTTTCATGCCAACGAGATATTAGGATCACGGCAAACAAGACAATCATAAACCTATTTAACTTGTTTAGGCCGCTATCCCACTGGCG
>LUGF01016645.1:33253-48452 GCA_001625245.1 Calycopis cecrops | reverse complement strand
TCCCCTAACTCTGCCGCACCTCTTGCCGCGGGGCCGACTTCGTTACGAGCCACTTGTAATCGCCGCGCGATTTTTCCGCCTAAGACAAATTAGGCGCGCCCCGTTCCCTCTACGGCCTTTGGGCTGCATTTGGGCGGTTTCTTAAGTAAATTCTTACCTCCACACGGAGATCGCTCTCCACTCGGAACCGTTTGCACTCTGCATTGAATTAGCGCCACACAGTGACTAAGCGCGTACATGTGTTAGACTAATCGGCCGAACGACTCGCAGTCGCTTTGTTTACGTACACATTATCGCGCCAGCATAATTTATTGGCGATACAGTGTTACCGACTGTTTTATTTTTAAATGGCATTTAATCGTCACTTTCGCTCTCGACGCTGAGGCCGGGTTAATTGTAAATAAAATTCAATCATTCGCAAAAAATCCCCGTAATCGGCACCGACAATATCAATGAGAGATACGTATTTAAAGCACATTTTATGCATAATAATGGCCGCTGGTGAGAGCATTTTTTGTACGGGAAATTGTGTGATGGTTTTAAAAAATATAAACAAACCGTTGTACGATTTAAAGTAATGTTTTAATAAGTGATTTTTATACTTGCCGTTTCGTTCGATTGAGATTTATTCAATATTTTTTGTTAATGAACTTACTTTGCGAATGTTCGAGTCTTTTTTTTATAATTTGCAAGCGTCTATGTATTTATTGAATAGTCGTGGATTATTTTCTTTAAAGTTTGACTGTGACTTTCAATTAAAATTACAACAAATTTCTTTACTACTTAAGTAGTCGATAGCCGTTAAATTAATATGAGACGTTAAATTAAGGGAATAAATAAGAGAATTAAGTTTCCAATTTTTTTCATGCAAAAAAGAACACTTCTGTCATTTACCGCAAAAAGTATATTTTTTTATAATTTTACCGAATCGAATATAGTAAGTTTGTTGCTTTCGCGGAAAAGTATATGAAAATACAAAATCTTCGTATACTAAAATGTCTTATATGTTTTAGTAAACATGTATTTAAAATCTAATATATGTTTATCGTCTATAGCTAGAGTCTACCAATATTTTTTTTATTGAATTTATACCATGATTTAAATTAATTTTAATGTTGATCTCTACCATAGATTTTATAAATAAAGACCATCCTTTTAATACTGAGCAGCTAGCCGTAAAAGCAAATAAATTTCTACTTATCATGTAATAAAAATAGCGATGTTCTTCATCTATTTAAGCCACAATAGATCAGGCTTATTACGTTAGTAAAATTCTCAAAAATCTTATAAACTTTTTAAATGTAACACATTTTAAACGAAATCTACGAAATGATACCGAAATCATATCAGAGTCTACGCCGTAGCGCCTAGTGCTACGAGTTTCAATGCTTTGTCTATTTAAAAGTTTGATAGAGATTCTACGATTTATAAAATTAAATACTGGCTACATAATTTTTTTAATGTATTATTTAACTTACTTAACTTTCAATGTATTATTAATAATAAAAAGCAAAGAAAAAAAAATATTAATAATTTTCAAGGATCGAAAAATTATTCATTGTGTAATTAAGAGACTTAGCCCGATTTTCACTTATTTGACGTAATTGGAAATTTCGTTCTACAAATAAAATGGTTAAAAAAAGTCGGCTGTGTTAACATAAGTTTACTAGGTTTTGATACTATTTTACTCGCCAATATTAATAAATAAATTTTTAAAATAATTTCCATTTCAACCATTACGAAAAATAAAAATTAACTTTAAAAATGCATCATTTATAAGCGATCTTTCACAGAAACGAATCGAGTGAAGTCCATTGCACATTTCGCACGTGAAGTATTGGTCTGGTATGAATTAATATAATTCCTTTATCAGAGCTCGTTCCAGCAGGCTTCGGCGCGGTGTCGATGACCGCATCGCTTTTATCGAATATAAATTCAAAATAACTGATTGACGAAATAAAGAATGTCTACAAGCATTTTTATTTATTTGGTATATTTATTTACCACAGATTTTATTTTTTGTTTTTTTAGAGGTAAAATATTTTATAATAAACTAGCTGCGCCCCGCCGTTTCACCCGCGTAACTTTCGATCCTGTGGGAATATCGGGATGAAAAATAGATGTTGGCCGATTCTCAGACCTACTCAATATGCTCACAAAATTTCATGAGAATCGGTCAAGCCGTTTCGGAGGAGTATGGCAACGAAAACTGTGACACGAGAATTTTATATATTAGATTTATTGATATAAAGTGGGATAATTATTATAGTAAGCTTTAAATATTTTTAGAGTATTTTTTCGTAATTTACAGTCTATATCGTTATTATGAGTTGTTAGACTTTTTGTCATTTCGATATCTTGTCAAAAATATAAATTCAAACTGCCAATGAAAAAATATTCCATGAATTCAGCGATAAATTAATAATGAAAAGAAATTAATTTAACGAATTATAAAAATGTGTTTAATTTAAATTGTTAGACATTATAAGGCCAAAAATATTTTTAAAATGTAAAGTATAAAATTACGAAACGTGCAACAACGAAAGCGAAACACCTTTATTCTTGAATAAAATAAACTGAAGTGAGAGAAAAACAATATTCTGAAAATGTTATAGTCAAATATATTTTTTTAAACTATTTTTTTCAGGTTTATGGTTATTATTTAAATATTTTTTTTACCTTTTATTGTGCTACGAAAATGAGATCCTATTTTACTAGGTTCAAGATAAACAAAAAAGTTACCATAATTTTGTTTACAAACTTAAAATAAAATTTACAAACAAATAAAAAATAAAATAATAATTATTACAGAACCGGACATCACATAATAAATATTATACCTGTTGGTGACGATATTTACAAATCTTCTTAAATATCTTCTAAGATAGAAACACGAAAACTATATTAATTTTTACAGTTGCCAAGTCCCAAAATCCATGTACACCACAAAAACAAGTAAGAACCAGGTCTATTATCTAATTAGAAAAACTTATCCTTATAAAGTTTTTTAGTAACACAGTCCCGAAAATTTAGAGTTCCTATTACTATCACCGCAATAATTCTGCGAAGTCCTTAACACTGTAATTTAATGTAATTTTAAATTTAAATTATGGGATCCGTAAAAAAAAATTACGCGACGGAGGAACTTAATACCACTTATAGACTATGCGGCAAAACGAGCCGAATATTTACATTGAAGAAAAAAAATGAGGTCAATCGGAGGTTACGGGCAACGCAGCCGAACGGCGCGGGCCGCGACGGGATGTGGCATTTGAATCCTCGAGCATCCCTCGGCCCCGCGCACCCCTCCGGCGCCCGGAGCGGGCCCGCCGACAACCACGTGCGCGCACTCACGACAGGGACGCAGCATAACAACACGCCGCCGTCGAACAGGGACGCACCTATTCTTTTTTTAATTTACTATATTTGCCTATTTTTATTATTTTTTCGCATTTCGATATTTTATTTTTTAGTTGATGCGCTCCGCAACTCACCTGTTGTGCTTGACCCGCTTCGATCTGTCCACCGATCACATGATCGACAATTTTTGCGCTATTTTTTATTACAAATACGAATACACGTTTCTAAAGGTCGCCTTAATAATCCATACACATACACAATTTAGGTTCTTAAATATCTTATTAGACTATTTTTTATAACATATAATATAGGTTGTACATGGAGGACTCGTTAACTAAAGCTTCTTTTTACTATAAGTTTTAGATTTGGCAGGCACATCTTAAACGATGAAACTTGTTTCTGTATATTTATCTCTTTATATCGAATACAATTCTGTATTAAAAAAAAACATTTAATTATATTTATATGAATAAAGAATGTTAAAAAATAAATTATAATGGTGTAATAATGGGTGCTGCCGTTATTATACGGTGTCGAGTAGCCGAACTAAATATAAGTGTTGACACCGGCTGCGATAGTGGCGCCGCCACGCGCCGCTTCGTCAATGGAAACTATAAAACGATGGTTCATTTCTAACGTGTTATTTTACCTTTTTATTTTTTAATCGTGAAAGTGCAACGTTCACTTCGCCTGGCATTCAACGGCCATTTTCGTTTGCTCTTTCTTTTTCGTTTTCATTGGTTTTTCACAGACGTTTTGATCATGTCGCGGAATTGGCTCTCCGTTACGTACATTGTAGTGTTTTTTAACGTTTCAACAGTTGTTAGCATCAACCTCACGTGTAAATCTGTGTTTGTGGAGTATCTGGTATTGTCGTAAACTGTGGGATTGGATTTAAGAAAAACCTTATACTGAAATATATTATTACTGTTTATATATACTTATAATAGATGGCGCTATGTGTTCTAATCTACTTATTATAATTAATTATTTTCTACATATAATTATAACCATTTATATTCTATTTTGAGACATAAAACATTATAAATAAGGTTCTGAAATGAATAAAGTATATGTGACATATACATTGTAGATGACTTTTATTATATTTATCAGTACAGGTAGCTCGGGCGTATTCACACCATCCCGATATCGTATTTATAACAATGTAACTAGTAAAATAATATCTTACCATTTATAAATGTATAAATACTGACTGCATTACATTACATCAAAAAATATTTTTATATTGAAGAAAATATTACGGAAAATTCGCAAAAAATCAGTAACACAGAAAGATTTTCACATGTATTAAAATGCCAACAAGCCTTCAAGGTGCATAGATATATTGATGTGCGTTGTTGGCATGAATTAAAAAATTGACTCAAAACATATTATACATAACTGAATAATAACTTAACATTATAGATACTGGCGTCTGACGCGCCGTATACTGCTATCTACACACTTCTGTCACATTCATCACACTTCATCTAAGCCATTTTCTTCCACTGGAGGTAACTCTAGACGCACATCGTTGGCATGCAGACGGCGACCACTAATCTCAGACATTTTATTCTTCGTGAAAGCTGTATTATGGTTATTAAAGCTTCCAATCGGCCTCCGGAAATGCACACATCGCATGAAACGCGTCTAACGAAAGTCCGCAGATGAACAGTAATGTCAATGTACATTTAGATCAATTGGCACTGAAATCTGTCCAGACCTTAAGACTCAATACTTCATTTTAGTAATTTAATTAGCCCTTTTTGCCTGTATTAACATGATATCTAACTGTTATCGGATAGAGTAGAGTTGAATATGGATATTAAATTATTAGAGACTGTTACATGTCAACTACACTATGGACATATTAATATAATATACACACATAATACATTATACAGCATAAATATTGAAAAATGTATTTATATTTAAGTACATTGTGTATTTATAAAAACTTTTCTTATAAGACTTCTTGTTCGTAATCTCAAGACGTCAATTTGTAACTAGATGGCGCTACTGGTCACGTTTATTCTTTGTTATTCCTTGTACACGTCAAAGCTTACAATGTGCTTACAGATACAATAGCTTATTATTATTATCATTATTATTAATATTTTGTGTATGGTTGGTAAACGCTTTTCGGTTCACCAAACGATAAGCGACTTTGATACCAAGGGCCATAAGCAGAAGCTTTGCTGATGTCGTTATTGTGGCCCATGGAGGAGGGAGGAAGACGGAGGGCAACGCATCTGTATTGCCTTTATGCGGGTGTGTATGGGCATCGGACTCAAGAAAATGTCCCAGATTGCTCGTTTGCTAGAGGCAGAGGCAAACGACATTTTCACTGCAATAAAAAAAATACGTAACTTTCTCAGTCAGAACATCTACGTCAAAACACTCAAACCTACACAAATGCGATTATTTAGCCGTGGATAGTCACGCCGGCCTGACCTACAATGCAGTAACAGCAGTACCAAGAGTATTGTTTTTGTATGTTGCTTGTAGCCTGTAGGTAACCTAAATCATTGTTACATTTTTAGATGACCGTTAAAATAATAATAGAAAAAATTTTAGTAAATAATAGGTAGACAAAAATAAAAGGTGCTTCTTTATCAAATAGCTTGCATACTGAATATGTATTTAATAGGACGCGTAGTACGAAAGATGGATTTCCGATATCAAGAAAATAAATAAATTTCATGTTTAAGCAACACGTTAATAATTAAAAGTAATCCGGTAGCAGATAAGGTTTTTTATGTTCGGAATAGTGGATGGCTGTTTTTATCGTTGCAGAGATCAGAAACCAATAGTCGATTACGTTATGGATTTTGAATACCAAAAAAAACATGCGTGTAAAGGCTACATACGTTGTTCTCCGTCGTCCTTCGCTCCCAGTGGGCCACCGGAAATGTACACATCACATGAAGCGCGATGAATGAGAAGTAGACAGATTTCTCGTTAACTAACTGTGCCCCCGGTTTCACCAGCATATACATTTCACGCTGGTGAACAGCGTGAAATGTATATAAATACTAGCTGCGCCCCGCGGTTTCACCCGCGTAACTTTCGATCCCGTTGGAATATCGGGATGAAAAATAGATGTTGGCCGATTCTCAGACGTACTCAATATGCTCACAAAATTTCATGAGAATCGGTCAAGCCGTTTCGGAGGAGTATGGCAACGAAAACTGTGACACGAGAATTTTATATATTAGATATTACAGTACAGTAATACCTCGACTTGTACTATCCCGACTTACGCGAATCCTGAGCTACGCGGTTTTTAAATATAATTTCTGTAACTCATCAAATGATATAAATTAGATGTTTAAGCTTGCTTCGTCTAATTAAATATTATTATATCTAATAATCAAAGTTTATCATAAAAATATTCGATCACAATTGAAAAGTCAACATTATTTTGTATATAAAAGTATACTCTCACTTACACGAGACTGGCGTAAAGTGACAGCTGTGCTGTCGCGTTTCGTGCGGTGTGTAAGTAGCCGGTGGTCCATGGAGGTGGGAGGAGAAAGGAGGGCAGCGCATCTGTATAGCCTCTATGCGGATGTTTGTGGGCGTCGGTAGTCATGAAAATGGCTCCGGCTGCTCGTTTGCCCTCCTATATCATAAAAAAAAAACGAATTCGATTTACGCGGTTACAGCCCGGATCCACCTTTCGCGAAATTTCGGTGTAATTCTGTGTTTCAGATTTCAGCGGAATCGACCACAAAAGGGTTTTTTTCCGAGAAGGTACATATATAAATTCTTTTGAGAGCCTGTGTGTACTAACAGCTGTGTATACTACTTACACCTACCTACAAACTTTATTAATTAGTTTTATCGCAATCAATAAAAATATATTACTATTACAAAGGCTATTCTATCATTGTATAGCTGACGTTTTCCTGTCATAAATTGCAAAGTATGTTGTCACGGCAACGTGTTATGTTACATTGCTGATCTTTCATCTACTTTAGTAATTAATGTTAGGACTTTTCGACGCCTTTTAAAATATTTCTGCACCATTTTTCAAATGTCTTAAAAATATGTATTATCAGTATATTGAAGCTATCTACAGTCAGTCTACGTTGAATTTCGTCGTATCCGTCCAACGTTTAACCGCGTTAAACCTGGCGAGGGGAGGCACATTCTTCAATGTATCAAGTATTTGGTTCCCATCGCACCTAATTGATCAAGATGTGTTGTTTTATCATGACTCCATAGTTTTAATTCTCTACATGTTTTCATTTTTTTTAGTAAAAGATAGTTCCATGCTGCATGCATGTGCATATACGATAACGGCGTAAGTAGCAGCTGTGCAGTCGCTGTTTGTGCGGTGTGTGAGCAGCCGGTGGAAATCGGAAAGTGGAAAAAGAAGGACGACGCTTCTGTATAATCTCTATGCGGATGTCTTTGGTCGTCAGCAGTCACGAAAATCTGTTCAATTGCCACCTTAAACTGTAAAAAAATAATTAAAAGTAATACTTTAGACCATGTTATACTGTAAAAAAAAATTAAACGTAATACTTTTTAATAGGCCATGAGGCACATAATACAGTACAAAATAATTTAAGTTTGCTATTCCTACGTCAAAAAACTATGAAAAATTTACAGCTAGGGTGGCTCCTTAGTAACATAATAATAGTGACACAAATTTAAACTACTAGGATCCGTCATATTGCTAAATGAAAATTTAAAAGAAACGTGATTAAAACAATAAGAAATAAACGGAAGCCCCTTTAACATAAAATATTATAATTTACTTGAAAATGAAAGAAGAAAAGCAATATTATCTCAAAGGAATTACTTACAATATTGCAGACGAGGCAAACTAGCAGTCGGATTGACTTAAGTAACTATTACCGTGGCTTTGAGACAACCCGATCACCAAATTAAATGCCTTGACTTTTTTCACGCAGCCCTCGTACGGCGACAGTGTAGCCACCAGCAGTCTAAGCTACTGGCCGGCTAATAGATATTTATATCCATGAATATGCTATTTTTATTAAATAGAATTCCGTTCCTGCATTGATTTTAAATTAATTTCGAGGTTTATTTTATCCTTAAATCTAATGATTTCTTAAATTTATGCGAATGTTACACATTGTAATAATAGTATTTTATGATACAAGCGCACGAGCTGAGCGATTAATGATTATCCTCAACGTGTCATAATCATCAAGATTTACTACAATACTTGTCTCATATTGACGACCAAAGTATAAAATCTGCCTTGTATGACCCAGAATATTGGCTTGTATAGTTACTATAAATGCGTAAGCAAATAGCGCACTTATTCTCTATAATTGTATATAAATAAATATTGTGTAACAATAATTCACATGGTTGATCCAAGAAATCAAAAAGAAGAAAAATAATTTAATTAATTAATCTGCATTTTACACCTTTTTTCCAATTTTTCCCAATTATATTTCGTATATATGTAAATTACACAACGGGTTAAATACCTGTTGATTAAAACGTAATGGTTTTTTATTGATTTCAACTTATTAACATTTTTATTCTATGATATTTCTTAGAACTTCTATCCGAGGCTTCGTTCGTGCTGATTTTTTTAAATAAAAACTATCCGATGTCCTTTCTATCCTGTACCATAAAGAGTTTATGTGTATAAAGTTTCATCATAATCGCTGGAGTAGTGACGTGAACTACGGTTCAACAAACACACATTCACATATTTTATAATATTAGTAAGGATAATCTAATAAAATTATATTCAGTTTAATAATTTTTCCATTCAATAACTTGCTCTTTATCTTACGATTTAGAGGGAGTGAAATGCGGATTTATCACACGCCGTGTGAAAAAACTATTTTAATGGAATTTATCGCTGTTTATTCAAGTACAATCTCGACATTTACAGAAGCTTCATAGCAACCATGGTCACGAATGTACTTCCTTAAATTTAGTTAAATAACAGTTTCGTATTCTGTAAAAATTTTATCAAAGGTTCATAAGCACCGAATGGAATAATGACCGCCGCGAGTCAGGCGCATGCCGCTGTAATACATTGCTTATCAAAAATATGAATTGTACTTTTTGTATGATATTTTTTTGCTATCGGAGATGTTTTTTATAGTATAAGGGGGCAAACGAGTAATCATAGCTATTTTCATGACTACCGACGCCGATAGACGCATAAAGGTTATACAGATGCGTTGCCCTCCTTCCTCCTCCTCACTCAATGGATCACCGAATGCAGCGTGGCTCTGCCTCCGTATCGTGGTAAAAAAAAATACAAGGAATAAAATCGAAAGGCTTTGTCGCGAAGGGACCTAAAATCCCCTGACCAAAAAAAAAAAGGAGGCTCTTATGAACTTTTAGTCCAGAATTATTATATTTATTATGAAGTAATCTCCAGCCGCGCGCAGCTGACATACAGTTTATTTTTTATGTAGATTATTGTTATTATTATTACCAGCCTGGTGTGTCCCACTGCAGGGCAAAGGCCCCTATAAAGGCTATACTCTATTTTCACAATCTCTGTCAAATGCCTTTTTCGTAGATAGTTAAGGATAATTCGTATAAACAGAACGCGTGGAGATGTGGCCGGTGATAAAAAGTACGACATAATAACGTTGTCGACGCTCGGGGGCGGCGCGGTGGGCCCTCTGCGACTCTCCACGGCGCCTGTAAACTTTCAACAATTACTTATTTTAAATTAACCGCACCAACGTGAGATTCTTTCGTGCCAAGTATTGTTGTACTCCCGTTAAGCACTTTCGCTTATGATATCCTAAATTTGACTACACACTACACAGTGTAAAGTATATACTCTACTGTACAAAGCAGTCTGTACTCAGTGTATAAAAAGTGTATCTGTTTCGTGGCTTCACGAAATGGTACTAACGGAAGACCGGTGCTGATGAAAAACGACAATGCTGATAATTCTTATTGTAATAATATTATGCAGCGATTTCGTATGTGGTTTAGGTACATTAGTAATACAAAACAATACAAAACTTTCAATAGTAACAGGTTACGACAAAAAAAATACAATCATTAATCTATATTAGTTATAGGTCAAATTTTTGCGCTTTTATCGTTATACATCTAGTAAGAAACAGAAATGCGTCACTTACCACACGATTGTTTTGTTAATTTCGCTCTAAAGTACTAAAACCTAACTCCTCTTTGTTGCGTTATTACACTACTTAAAACCAATAACTATACAAAATTCCTATTTAGATTCCTCATTCATTCATTCATGCTAGTATCGAATGCCGCTGCGGTAACCCAAGTGCGAGCGTCGTTCAAAAGATGACACGTTGTAGATCGTAAAGTGGTCCCCCTGTAATTTTAACAGCAAAGTACCTCATAAACCTTTACTCAATTCTCTGCTAAACTGCCCTGGATCGACTTACCGGGGAAATCGAATCTCCAGTTATTTGCTCACTTAACTGTTTGCCGTTTTATAAATATACTGCGCTATAAAATGTTCATCTTAAACTTTGTAGCTTCACACTTACTTTTTCCGAGCTCGAGCATGTTCTCGATATAATTATTTACATTGCTCGAGTAATTTTAAGTTATCAGAGGGTCAATACTGAGTTGTGATCGAATGAGATTAACACGACCGAGAGGTAATTAGCTCTGGTGTGAAGTGCCACCCTTTCCATAACGGGTAGATAACTGCCAAGTTTGTATATCTCTGAAAATAGTGGTCGGTAATTTCCCTACTACTGTTCGATTACGTCTTACGCTCTACAATAATATTTGCTACTAATAATAATAATTAATAATTAGAATTACGTTTGAACATAGGTTTTTATTTAGCTCAATTGACCTTCCTACATTTATCTAAAGTGCATCGTGTATCTATACAATAGTCATTCCTTTAAGCAAGCTTTTCAAATAACTTGGAGAGACGAGATATGGTTACCTTTCTTTGTCATGTCCTCAACCCTATAGGTCGAAATAAATAAATGTTTTTAAGAGCAAAATCCTAATCTAACCCCTTTTAGTTTATGTCTGTGAATGTATTTGGTATTGGTTTCGGCATTAGCTGTAAAGTGTGACATAAAAAAATCACCACCTTCGGACCTATATTCTCACCTAACGTAACGGCGTGAAGCTAGGGCTGCGGCAACCATTCAGCAAATATTATTATTTACCTTCTCCTTTAAAAAGCTGTATTCAGTGTCGTAGCAAGCACGCTTAAAACGTATTTGAGCATGCTTGCTACAAACATGTCATGCTTGTTTTCGTTTTCTGCAAATAGGTGCTATTATGCTGTATATTTTGTCTATAGTATAAGAAAGTAAAGATTTCAAGTCTAAAAATCTGCATAGACTATATATATATATATATAGCTTAAAACCTTTTTTACATAAGATTTCAATTAAACCTAAGTATAATATCTGAAAAACAAATATTAAAAAAAGCCCCGTGTGGTTTGCATTAGTGAAGAAAAGGAATAAAAATGTTTTTTAACTATTTCCATATTTACATAGTATTTTGCAAATATTTAAAAAATATTTTTTGTGATGTAAATACAATAGTTGTAGATTATTTATCGTCTAATAAAAAAATATTTATCTCTGTATCTCCATTTAATTATTTTTCGTTTGGACTCGGTTCCTGAAAACGAAAAAAAATATTTTCACCCCTTAAAAATGTTCCTCTTCTCTCCCCCTGTCCGTAACCAAAACTTTCGTTATTTATTTATTCTTTTTAAATTTTTATATTATCTTACTCTTTCAATGAATTTCTTTTTAATTTTACCTTTTTCAAAGGCTTTTGTATTAAACAATTCAAGTCAATTAATGTGTCAATCTAAGTACTATAATTTAAAAAAAAATAATCGATCTTTGTAACATTATATCTGATTGCCAATGCTAACGTCTAAAAATTTTATATCATCATCATTTACAGATTTAAAAATAAATCTATATCCCTTTTCACTGAAAATGTGCTCTTTACTTATAGATAAGTAACATTTTATAAGCAGATACACACTATTCTACTGCTTCTGATAACTCATACGTGCCATCCCTGCTCGAAACACAAGAAGCTAACTTCATTTTTATTGACGTACCTTTAATTTGCAACAACTTTGAATATGGGTTTTTTATTGCTTAGAATAAAAACGTGTATTTAACAATAAGCTCTATCTCGATGATATACGGTTTGAATTCATTCGAGGGTTGTTAAGATTTGAATGTCACCGATAGATAAAAACTTTTACTTCTCTCCCAGAGCGTTAGAAAAATAATCATTTCGATTTAAGTCGTATTGCCTTCAGGTAGGGTCGTGTTTTGTAGAGCTGGGGTGCGTTTGTGACGGCTTTTTGTGTTAAGTTTAGATTCTCGCGTATTTTGTTTAGAATCGCCCGTTTGATGTGTTGTTACGCAGCGTTGTTCTCTTATAATGTTGGGATGAATCTAAAGTCCGTTTATGACTTCTGGGAGACCGCGTCGTAAGTACAGATTTAACATTTTATTGCTTGTTCATATAAAGATGTAATGAAACGTGTTATAAGTACATTTAAAAAAGAAAAAACATTTTTAGTAAAGTATAATATATATAAATAAGAAATATTTCACATTCACATATAACACATGTATTGTAAATACATTATAGCCACTGAACTATAATGTATTTTTATTATTTATTAATACACCTGTGTCTGTTTCATACGTGTGTTTATATTTTTATTTGATAATAAAGAGCAAAGTATGACATAGTTGACATTATAATAGTAACATAATATGAAAACGGGCTCTTAGTATTTTAATGTTATCTATCACATTTAATGGTAGATTACGTCGCCCTAACATAACGAGTCTGTTTAAAGAATGAAAAAATCAAAATAAGCCGATAAAAGAGCGAGTACTTACAGTTTATAATGAACGAACGGAAAGATTTCCGAGTAAGACGCTACGGTACCCTTTGTAGACAAAGAATGAGACTGAATGGGGGCAGTAATCCCCGTAATAAGTCTAACAAGTGGTCTTGTAACGAAATAACTTCTACAAAGAACGTTGAAAAGGATTGTGGTTCTTTCGTCCAAAGTCGATTTTTGAATCGGCAAACGAATGCAGTTAAAAAGTTAAAGGCTTTTAGGCTTTTACTAAACTTTCTTATTGGTGAAAGTTTTCTTTGTTTTTTTAGACATTCATAAGTTTTATATTAAATTTGCTGTATAGGCTCTTATTATTTATATTCAGTAAGTAACTGGCCGGTTTGGAATTACAGAAAGACCTGTTTACGATTATGGATGGAATAATCCTGATGATGATATTTAGATGAAATAGTATAATAACTTGGGGCGCAATTATCAAGACATTGGAAATAATGTTATTGTATAGTATATTATACTATTCAAAGGAACTTGAACGCTAATACAATGAATTTAAACGGGTTCGATACTAACTAGTATCAATAATATAATGTTAAATGAAAATTGCCAAAGACGAGAAGTCCTTATTACTTATTAAGTGCTTTCTTCAATATAAATAATCTCGTCTCTGGAATGCGATTCGCGTTACTCTTACCTTCAAACCTTCTGCATTCGTCTTGCTGTTATGATCCGCGTACTGTACTGGAGCGCAGATATGACGTCATCGACGCCAGGTGCACAGATAGTCTGACCGAGTTGTAAAATATTTGCGCGTCACTGCGTACCCTGCGTATATTATCGACCCGTCTGCGAGCAAAAATTACCTTGGATAACTATTGCGCAAGCATATTCGTGTAATTAGCCTGTTTGTGCTGGAGGGGGTGGACGGGGGCATGTCCACTAGTGGACTCCTTCTAGCTGCTAGATTTTGATGATGAACCTTTTTATGCATTTAATATAAAATCCTTCGAAATATTATTGAAGTATTGATTTATTTACAAATTTAAATTCAACACGGGAACAAATTTACGTATCTATTATTGTAATATATATTATGTCGCGTCCTATGTCGTGGAAAGATAGATTCGTAGACTGTCTAGCCACGACATAGCAAAAACAGAAAAAGTTTTGCGGGACAAATCCTATTATATTCCTATTATAATATTATAAATGCGAAAGTTTGTGTTTGTTTGTTTGTTTGTTACTCCTTCACGCAAAAACTGCTGAACCGATTTTTATGAAATTTGCCACACACATAGAGGTAATTTGATACACATGATAGTTTTTATCCCGAAAAATGTTCCTATAGGATATCATCCCATGGGTTGGTTGATTTTTTTCCATGGGATCGAAATTTACGCGGGTGAAACCGCGGGGCGCAGCTAGTGATATCTATCGATTAAGGTAAGCTTTTGTTAGGAAATCAGGAATGGGGATTTGATTTCAAACTTTTTTTTGAGAATAAATGTCTACGAACCTAAACTTCTTGGTTGACTTATTCTATTAATTTCGATCATCGTTATTATTAGGTCGTCCAGTAAACTAAACATGCGTTTTCATCGATCATGTTTGCGCTGACGATGGTGAATTAAAATGAACAAAATTTGGCAAAGCTTTAATTAACGGTATCGATGGCGCATTCGGCAAAACAAGAGCATGTTTTGTTTCAATTCAGCTAATGACGCTGACAACGCGACGGAGACCAATTATATAATGTTATGTGATCAGACATAAAGACTAATTATTCTTATTATGTGTAGAGGATTGTAACCGTGAGGTCCCGATTCACATTTATATGTTCCAGATACACTCTACTTGTCCAATAATTTGTAGTGATTGAAAAAGAAAAGTTCTTTTTAGGGTTCCGTATCTCAAAGAGAAAAAACGGAACCCTTATAGGATCGCTTTGTTGTCCGTCTGTCTGTACGTCTGTCAAGACCTTTTTCTCTAAAACGCGTGAAGGCATTA
>LUGF01016645.1:21595-32959 GCA_001625245.1 Calycopis cecrops | reverse complement strand
ATGTGTAGAGGATCGTAACAGTGAGGTCCCGATTCACATATATGTTCCAGATACACTCTACTCGTCGAATAATTTGAAGTGATTGAAAAAGAACAGTTCTTTTTAGGGTTCCGTATCTCAAAGAGAAAAAACGGAACCCTTATAGGATCGCTTTGTTGTCCGTCTGTCTGTACGTCTGTCAAGACCTTTTTCTCTAAAACGCGTGAAGGCATTAAGCTGAAATTTTTGTCAAATACGGAGGTCAGTCTGTTACCTCTTAATGCCTTGAAAAAATCACACTTCTAAGTTAGCGTAATAAATCAAAATCAAAATATTTTTATTCAAAATAGAATTTGAAAAATTGCTTTTTGAACGTTAAAGCTAATTATGCACAAATTTTGTATTCAAACTTTTTGGTTACATCATGTCTCTGTCATCTGTCTATCATGTGTCTATTTTAGTCTGTTGAGAAACAGATGTGCTTCATCCCACCTTCGCAACGGGATATCCGACCTAATACTAAGGAAACAGCAGAGCCATTACTTTATGAGTGCGTGAGACCTGGGTGGAAAGCCAAATCCGGCTGCAAGGAAAAGTAGCCGAATTCGGCTTATAATAATAAACTTTTGTATGAGATTTCATTTGAAAAAATTGTACAATTATAAAAAAAAGTTCGTATCAGAATCCGTTCTGATGTTCTACCTCTCTTTCTCTCTCTCTCTCTGTGTGTGTGTGTGTGTGTGTGTTCCTCAACCGATGTTCTCCCACTGTTTGGTATAAATCTGCTCATGGGACATGGGTTGGTTCTCTTCTGATGTTACCTGCACTAAATAAACCCAGCTAAGGTGGTCCATATTCGTTTCCTATGTAAGAATTCAGGGAGACTTTCCAAAAATTCTTTGTATATTTAATTTTCTGTCATTAAAATACTACCTTTGTTAAAGTATATCATTATCATTATCATTGCTAAACGGGACAAAGGGTGGACTTACACGCTATGTGTAAAATACAAGTGCGCACGCAAATGTGCACTGGCACAGTATTTATCACACATGTGCGCCGTGGCGTCCTGTGCTTTACGCGTGATGGATATAACAAAGTGCACAGTATCTGTGGACTCCGCGGCGCCTGATTTATGGACTTGACTTACACTCAACTCGTCATTTATATTTCATTTACATCGCAAACGAAATAACAACTATGAAATGTACATATAATAATAATTGACGATATTTTTTTTAATGATGCCATTGTAGCATTGCAACTGAGTATGGATATGACTCTACACAGCTTAATAATAGCGGCTTAATAATAGCTGGTGACCCATTGGGGGTATGGGGATGAAAATGGTTATGCGGTAGAAGGGTAACGCATATATGAGGATCGAGCGTCCTGTTAGTCCTATTAGTCCTGTTATCATACTCAACTGCCCTATGAAAAAAAAATCGTCACATCTTTTCCCGCCAGTGCTAAATGTTAAAAACATGGGCACAGTGGAATCAATCTTTACCTAATCATTTTCTAAATTAAAAAAAAGTTAGCACCGATTTGCATGTGGAACGCGTTCGAAATTCAAAAAACGTCTGGATTGAAAATATAAAAGTAATTGGAGTGTCGGCAGTCCCTCATCATTAGTGATAAATCACGGTCCTGCCGCGGTCGGCCTTGCTTATTTATAGTCAACTTTCAATTTGGCGAACACATCCCCTACGCCGTAAATCTCTGGACAATTAGACGGTTCCTTGCGGTCGGCTGCCTCTGCACACACTCGGACCTGTCCGTGTTCATTTTAATATACCTGTCGATCTGTCTAGATCTATGCGATATCTAATTGTATGTAATTATATTATAATTAATGTGAAAGTTTGTTTGTTAGGGTCAATTCACACCAAAATCGCGCGAAGGGCAGCGAAGCGGAGTGCAGTTTGTGTCATATGAATTTCAACTATATTTTCATTAGTATAGTACTTATTATCGAATTCTCGCGACTTCTGGAGCATTCCAGCGACTTCTCGCGCATTCCAGCAACTTCGCGGGAATCCGCGCGTCTCGTTCGAGTTTCTTATGCGATAATAAGTATTGTTGTAATTATTATAAAGTTGAAATTCATATGACACATAAACTGTGCTCCGCTTCGCTGCCCTTTGCCGCGCTTTTGGTGTGAATTGACCCTAACAAGTCATGTCAAAACTACTCGCCCGATCATCATGAAACTAAGTACCTACCTGCATTCTTAGAGGTATTATTATAAAGGATACTATTTATAAAAATTGCGGATGCGAGCGAAGCCGCGAGTGAAAGCTAGTTTCTAATAAAATTTACGCTCTTAGTATGGCTTACATGTATTATATTTTTAATGTAGTTAAACATGTTCAACACTCTACTTCCTTGTGGTATAGAGGTAAAGGCGTTCAACTGTAGAACCACAAACCCTGAGGATTCGAATCCCGCGTCGGACCAAAGCGTGTTATAATTTTTCAATTTCAAATAACATTTTTGTATATTCCTTCCCTCAGATAGATTATCAGTTAAATACCAACAATTTAACAAACGCTGAAAACGCTACATCATAGACTGTTCAGTGGTATCATTTATGGAGCGGTACGGCCCCGACCCCGATCGTGCCGGCCCGATTTAGCTGCAACGGGAGGGGCGTTTCGACAACACGTTACGTAACGTTGTTTTGTTAAATAAAAAAAATAATATCCCAAGTTGGCAAAATTAGGACAAATAAAATTTTTTTTGCTCAATTTAAGTAAAAATATGCTGAGACGTGTGTTACGTAACGTTTTTCTACAGAACAACGNGAGAATCAAAAATCTTAAAAAATTGCGTTACGTAATACTTGAACGCTCCCTTAGTACCTACATTGCTGTCGACATAACATATTGAGAATGGCGATGTTTATGAATACCCGTAGTCTTATTCCATTAGGTGATCGGGTTAAGGCTACTTTACTTCAAAGTTTTTCTCTTGAATGCTACGACAAACCTGAATAACGTTTGCGTTTACTACTAAGGACTAGTAATGTGGAGTTGTCTAGTGATTGTTCTTTCTATTAGAAAAAGTTATAAGCAGATGTAACATTGGACTTCTTTAACTAAAAGACAAAATATAAGTGCCTACCTGTAGTCGGTAAATCAAACTTGTCTAAATTTACTACTTTTCAGACTCCTCTTCAGATTAAAGACACAAGAAATCATCGCACTCTTAGCTTACTTCCAAACAAGGATCTGCTGTTTTTGACGATTTATAATATTTCTGACTAAATTTTAGATTGTGGGCATCAAAGTTAATTTGACAGAGCCTAGCACCCGTTAGCTAGTTATATATGGCCTGTATTGACATTTCCCGATGATACCTGCATCTCTATATCATCTAATGTTCCATAACCTCTTAGTAATTAGAACGTGTTTGCGTGCATTTAGAAGTCACGGTATAACAAGGTGTGTTATTAAAAAAAGTGTTTGTTGACAATAACATCGTCTGTTTACATTATCCGGTGAAATGAGTTTCAATCATGGGTTTAAATGTATACAACCTTCGTAGTAACGCTGTCGCTTTCGTAGCCGCTCTCGTAACTGAATTCAGTTCATTGGCAAAAAAAAAAACTCTCATTGCGAGTGAAACATAAATAAAAATACATTAATACACGTAATACGGTCTACGAACACTACGTCACCCGTGGTGTTGCCGACTGCGACAATTTAAATACAACTTGCCAGTATTAAGGGAAAATTAACGTGTTTTGCTTTTTTATTTTACAAGAAATATTACATAAATTAAATAAGATTTAACATTTTTTTGAATAATGAAATACTAAAGTGCACTGTTAAAAAGAACGAATTTGCTTGCACTAAACGAATTTGCTTATAACCTTAAACGATAGTGTCATTATTCTAAGTAAAAAAAAACAATTTTTGCTTAGAATAATGACAGTATAGATTTACTATATACTTACTAATTGTGTACATTTTATAATTATTATACTAATTGTTAGAAGTTAATTTCTCTTTATTTTGTTCCTATTTTTTTTTAGTAAATTAATATGACTTTAAACAATAATATGCATTTATTATTTTGTTATACTGCATGCTACTTAGGTTGTTATAGCATTTATAGTTTGCAATTAAAAGATTTTTGTACTTTTAAAAAGTTATTTCACCCTGACAATAAACTATGTGTAACATAAACAATTTAGATAGTTTTATTTGTACAAAACTGAACTGAACGTTCATATCAATTTAGAAAGAAAAACATTCGATGTGGAAATTCGAAACTGCATATGGCAATACTATGTCACGCGTCCCATGACGTCATAATTGGCTCGCAATACAACCTTCACCCAATAATTGGAGCGGTCGGCGCGAAACGCGAAAAAACGCGATATTTTTAAACGTTAAACGAAATAAAAGAGTAATGAGTTATTGATTCGCGTGGCGGGTTAATGAACCCGGTTATTATGGGGTTCAGTGTCAAGGCCGCCCGATAATGGAAGCCTTTAATTTTATATTTTATTAATCGCCATGTTTTTCGTTTACTTTTTTAAAAACTGGAACGTGAATTTGATCTATCATAACGTGTTTTGTCTGTGAAAGTTCTAAGCATTTGTTGCCATGCGTTAAAGCCCATGTAAATCTAATTTCAGTAATTCTGACAACATTCTTGTGGGCTTCTGGTAGTCGATTCAGATTTTGAAAAATGCCGCAGATGAGCTGTCTTGGGTCAAATTGATACAATCAGCGAGGTTTATTTAAGATGAATTTTTCAATTGTGTGCAAACACATAGATGGTATAAGACGCGAGTTTGCTCTGGTTTAAATTTAAACATATGAATATTTATGTGTTCTTTTTTATGTTTATGTTATAGGGGGGCAAACGAGCAGTCGGAGCCATTTTCATGAATACCGACGCCCATAGACATCCGCATAGCGATGGCCTCCTTTCTCCTCACACATCCATGGGTCACCGGCTACTTAGACACCGCACGAAATGCCGCTGCACAGCTGTCACTTTATGCCGGTCTCGTGTAAGCCAGAGGTATCTCCCCGGTCGTGCCGGCCCAATTCGGCTGCGTGCAAGCATGCAGTGTGGCTCTACCTCTTACTGCCAAACTCTACTTTTGTGTGATCACTCACATTAGCTTCAAGTCAGGTCAGATCAGCTTAGATCCGAACAACCTTCTTTTAGTGTTATTTAATTCTTTTAATGCATTGCAGTAGCTGGGTTGTCACGACCGGGGAGACCTCTCGTTTACTCTAATAAACGAGAGGTCTTCCCGGTACCCTAGTACCGTCTTAAAAGTGATGGCTATGCTGTCTCGCATCGTAAGGTGTGAGTATCCGATGGCATGGGCAATCGGAAGTGGAAGGGGTAATATCTGCACATCCTATACGCGATTTTGAATTTGAAGGACAACTATAGTTGGCCTCGCCCAGTATGTGATTTTTTGTAACGCTTTCGCCAGCTTACTGCTTATGTCAAGAGCGCGTATAGAAGTTTTACTTCAACAGTACAAGCTGTGTGTCTCGACAGTCACGCAACGAAGAACTACATCTGTTGACGAATTTGCATAAGCAATAAAAATCACTAATTGTTATTTGTTTGTGGCAACGTAGTTCCCAACATTTAAGACGGCCTGTACTTGCGCCGAAGGTTCTCTACCAACGACGACGACGAGATTATCAACTTATTATTGACAATTTTATATTTGCGGACGTTTTCATACGTAGTATATGGCATGAGCTGCACTTATGAGTTGGTAATGGTATTTTCAGTGACAAAATAATAATTTAGCACTTTTATTGGGCTGTAACATCATATTCATTGTACGTCAGCGGGAAGTAAGTGGGAAATAAAAATCTCTTATAATATATGTGCCTACAATAGATTATATCTTTTGTATTGCATTGCATTGAGTCAGACGGACATCGAAATTATATAGGGAGGGGGTTCAACTTTTTCCTTTTGACATAAAACCCTCAAAAAATCTGTTCGACACGCGAGTGTTTAGTCGAACGAACACGAGAGCAAAAAGCGCAGTATAGCGTTACGCTGAAGTTACGTTCACACTAATTTTAACCAGTTTTCGATCCCTGCACCCAAAAAGCTTAAGAATTACTCCTAACTCCAAAAACATGTGTCCCAACAATTCCATTGCGATTAGCTGATAAGATTGAGGACAAACACCTGTTGATAACTTGATAGATAGATTGTTAGTATACATACATATATTATTATATTATTTCCTAGTATACGGAGGCAGACGAACAATCGGGGACATTTTTATGACTACCGACGCCCACAGACATCCGCATTGAGGTTTTAGAGATGCGTGGCCTCCTTCCTCCCCCTCTCTCCATGACCCACCGCTGGTCACACTGCTTTTTCTTGTTGGAACCACTGGATCGGCATGATAAAACTGCTTTACTTTAGCATAGAGATAATCAGGAACGGCGTTAATTAACTACCGGCAAATGTGTATGTGTGTCGATAATGGCATAACTAGTACTTTTTAAACAGTATGGTGGTAAATGATTTAAGTCATTTTGATAACCAACGCCCACTCAGACTCTTGTGATCAGAGGTCAGATAGGTGCGAGGGTATATGGTAAAGGAATTGCTTTCTTATGGGCTTCCAGACTCTCAGAATTCGCACGAAACGCACCATAGCTGATAAATGCCAAACTTACTTACTAGTTACTTGTCATGTACCTTACGAGTTACCTTAAGAGTTTGTCCTAGAATGGCTTCACAAATCATAAAAGAAATATTTTAAAACGATACTTTTTAAAATAACGTAGTTGTACTTAGTATTTACTTGTTGCTATACGATGCTTGTAAAATAGACCTTAACGCACTGTTATTAGAGACGATTTTAAAGCAACTTTATCCATTTGTATAAAATTATATTTGACAGTACCTTGTGTTTTTAATTTAAATCTAAACAAAATCTTAATCTACAACGTTTACTTCTTTCCAATTTAATTAACTTTATTTATTTAATAAAACGGCTATAAATAATATATAAATAAAGTAAAAATAAATATTAACTTTAATAAACATAGCCAATCATAATTCAGTTAGTAAAAAAATTGGTAATAAATATGTACTTACTTACAATCACAGTTATAATTCAGTCCTTTATATTTATACTTATAAAACTTATCACAGTAAGCACCATATCAGACTTTTTGTTACACTACACTATTGCACTTGGACACTAAACACTAAAATGTTTAAAAAGTTCCCAGTTTGCGTATGCGGGGTAAAAATGACCCGCACACCCGGCGGTCGGCAAGGAACTCAACGTCTTGAGGGCGAAAAGACGTTAACAGGACCCTTCGTTCCCCATTAATTTCGAGCGCGATAAAGGTGTGTTCCCTTGTTTTTTTTTCTATTAACGTTCTTTTGCCGCCAAATGATTGTATTTGTGCCAGTATCAAGAAAATGTCAACCTACTTTGTTTGGTAATATGGTAATGTGACATACAATTTAATTTTTATTTAATTATCGTTATATTGTTTAAATAAATATTTTAAATATAGAAGTTAGTTTAGATCATAATATTCTACAAATAAGGAAGAAAGTGAATAGTTTTATTATTTTTTTCTTTAAATTTCTTTACTTTATTAATATAACTTAAGAAGAATAAAATTATAAGCCGGTAAAGTTCACATTCAGGAAATCTTTAAAAATATTTTTGTAATTAAAATAGTTTTTATGTCTATTGAGGTAAAGACCTAAATTGCGTAATATGATATGAACTAAGGTAAAAAACTTTATTCAGAAGGGTAAGCTTTCTTTGCGCTCATATTGTAGCTTCGAATGAAAGGCGACAATGGACACAGGGACGTATTGAGTTGACGCAAGATTTGTATTGGAAATACCATAGTGTGTTTATGCGTATTAGACAACGAAAGTAATAAGTATACATACAAATTTAAAATAAAAAAAAAATATTTTAATAAACTTATCAACAAAGTCTAAGACTCACCCCATAAATCTGAACTTTTTAATATAAAACTATTTGAAACAATGTACTGACTACTGGCCACTTATAAAGTTTAAAAGTAAAAATAAACGTGATAAAAATAATGTTCTAAATTCAAATTTTTAAAACCTATGTCCACTTTTTTGAGTAAATTGGCGGTATAATGTTTCTTGCGAGTACCGTGTCTGTCTCAAAGTTTTGTTTTCTTTAAAGTTTTTGGACAATTTAAATAAATTTCTATAAAAAAACCTTTTTAAAGAGGAAGATTTATGTTGTTAGCATAATGTCGCGTCGCCATTTAACACAAGATGAAATGTTACGTGCTGTAGGTATGCTGGAAGCTGGGCGATCACAGCGTGAAGTTGCTTTCGTTATAAATTCTAATCATTCGGTTATTAGACGATTGTGGGAGCGTTATCGGGTCACTGGAAGTACGGCTGAAAGGCATACCGGTAGATATCGGGTAACAACGGAACGACAAGATCGTTTTTTACAAAACATAGTCCGAAGAGAGCCAGAAACTACGGCTCGGCAACTCATAGAAAGGCTGCGGTCTGAACACGCGGTGGCTATTAGCACTCAAACTGCGAAGAGGAGGTTGCACGAGATCGGTCTCAAGTCTCGTAGGCCGTTGCGGGTCCCAGCACTTCGGCGTAGCAATCGAGCAAGGCGGTTACAGTGGGCACAGGTTCATCAACAATGGTCTGAAGATCAGTGGGCTTATATACTGTTTTCTGATGAATCAAGTTCAGTTTACATCCTGATACAAGAAGGGTACGTGTTTAGCGAGCTTCGGGACGACGTGAACGGTTTCGGTGTCCACAGGAAGTTCATCCCTATCAAGGTGGAACCATAAGGGTTTGGGCCGGAATCCGAGTTGGTGCAAGAACCGACCTCGTTTTGATACGGGGCAACATGACTGCCGAAAAATACTGCCGGGAGGTAGTCGAACATGTTGTTGCTCCACTCCGACAGCAAATGGGCGAAGATTTTGTCTTCATGCAGGACAATGCACATACTGCAATGCTGGTGATGAGCGCGTTTCGTGAGCATGATATTACTGTCCTAGACTGGCCTCCGCAGTCATGCGACATGAACCCCATTGAGCACGTGTGGGATTTGCTTGGAAGAAGGGCATTTGAACAGTTACCTCAAAACTTATGCACAGAACATGATCTGTTCTTGCATGTTTCGCGAACTTGGAACAGTATTCCTCAGGCCACTATAGACAGCCTGATTTTAAGCATGCCAAGACAATGCAGAGCCTTAGTCAGTGCGTTAGGAGCTCCAACTGATTATTGAATTGCACATACCATCCATTTTTTATGTTTTAAAATGTGTACTTACAAATTAATTTCACTTCTTTACTGTTTATTTTTTCTGTTTTATTACTCATTTTTGTTCTTTACTAACAAACTTTTATTTTTTGTTTATTTGGCTACAATTTTATTTTAATTTACAAATAAGCTTTAATATACGCTTAAATTCGTATAACATTGTTTATTAAAAAAAAATAAAAATTTTCGAGTAATCATCGAAAGTGTCCCTGAGTCTTAGACTATGTTGATGTGTGTACTTTCCACGTTTCCAATACTTACTAAGTACGATATTATTAATATGATTCACATAACGTCATATCGATACATTGTCAATTTTTTTTTGTTTATTCATATCGTAAAAATCTATTTTACGAGAAATAATATAAAAAATACAATTGATTTCATTATACCACGTATTTTTAAGTCGGTACTTAAAAATACCTATACTAGACGTGGAAGAAAATACTTATGTTACTTATATATGATATTATACAGGTTTATTTTTTGGTCGCCGGCGAAATTTTCAGGTTTGGATCAGAATCAATATTTCATCAAATTTCAAAAATAAAAAGAAATAAAAAAATAATTAGTTAAAATTACTTTGTCCCATGTTATAAACATATTTATTGGTCACCGCGTGGCATATGACTTGTGAGTGTCGCTCGGCTGGTGTCACTGACCTTGAAGTCGATACATTTCGCGTATGAACCACGATCGCTGTATTTTTAAGGACCATTCCAAATCGATTTTTATTAACTAAATTTTACAATTAGACGATAAAATTTAAAACACACCACCGTGACCAAAAAATGACCCTGAATTCTTCTTCTAGTTAATATTGCATTGATTTATAGATTTATGGACACAGAAATGTATGCGACAATACCTAACTAAAATTATTTAGTAAAGTTTTTTTATCACGACACCTTTCCCCTAAGCTTCGTGAACATCAATCTGTCTTTAATTAGTTCACATATTATAACATGTAATCTCTGATTGGATGCAGCATTAAAAATCTTACTTTATACGTTACAGACCATCAAGTGGAGTGTCCAAGAGATCACTACGTGCTGAAAGCATTCCTACTGCAGAAAACTACTATAAAAGGAGGTGGATCTTTATATTTGGTAAGTCTTTTAGTATATAAATAATATTCTCGCAAACGTCAATATAATCTTCAATTAAAATTATACAATTGCAGATCATCTACCATTCAAATTACTATCGTCCCTTGTTATTCGTCACTCAAATAATATAATATATTTCTTGCAACAACTAAAATTGTAGGTATAACACTAAACTCTCTCAACAGTACATCTATATTATATAGATTGCTGTATCACACCAAACAGAAAAACTACATATGATATTAATATTCCTTATAATTTTTAACCTTTTAATCCGTCCCTGCGTTCGGAAGTATTGCACGGTGGCTTATTTTTAACGGTCACAACGTAGCACGCGTCGCGTCACTCAGAAATGGTAAACCTTTGGTAATTTATTACACATTTGCCAAAAATAATATTTGTAAGAATTATATTTATGAAGTGCAGCAGACACGTAACCTAAAACCTATTTTATAATTCGGATAGGACGTCTGTTCGGTTACGTTTTTACGGTTGTAGGTAGTGTATTACAGTAGTAACCACTACTGTTCCGTTTCTCATGCCATTTTAGTAAAATTTTCATTACTACTTCTAATTGTTATATTATTAAAACTCTTTATATTAACTTTTTCGACGCCAATAATTGATTAGAGTATAAAAATAAAACATCAACAGGTAACGAATAAGTTTTTTATAAAACATAATATTATCTTTTAACTTGGCATTAAGAAATAGGAATCGCCCATAAATAGATATAATTTATTAAAAATATGCTAGTCTATATACAAAATTTGTTATTAACGACGATGAACAAATCCATTATTTCCGATAAAATACCTACTTTTTTAAGGACATTTAATTATCTAATTTACAATGTTCATGTTGTTATGCTGATAAGTTCGTTAAGTAAGTTATTGATAATATGCAGTTTAACATTATATGAAATCCTGCTATAAGTTTTAACGAA
>LUGF01016645.1:7579-18924 GCA_001625245.1 Calycopis cecrops | reverse complement strand
TCATAGAGCGTACATATAGGTGTTAAAATAATAGCTATATTCATCATTATTTTCAGCAGGAGTCAGGAGACGTCCATAGCTGAAAAAGGCCCAGAGAGCCCAGTGCGAATTTCGAGAAGTGTTTCTGAATTGTGATCTTTTTTTATATCAAAACGGGGTTAAGGAGCAGTTAAAATCTTTTGATGACTATCGATGCACAATGAGAGACTACACGTTATAGGTATGTTGTTCAAACCCCGTCTCCCAAAAAGGGCACCGGAAATTTAGAAACCGTAAAAAAGGCGACAGAATATCTGTCATTGCCGGCAGATTTCATTTGAGCTAGAAGTAGGTTTAATCTAATTCGTCTGTCTTTTTTTTCTTTTTTTTTGTGGTATAGGAGGGCAAAGGAGCAGTCGGAGTCATTTTCATGACTACCGACGCCCACAAACATCCGCATAGAAGCTATACAGATGCGCTGCCCTCCTTTTTCCTCCCCCCTTCATGGGCCACTGGCTACTTACACACCGCACGAAACGCGACAGCACAGCTGTCACTTTACGCCGGTCTCGTGTAAGCGAGAGGTACCTCCCCGGTCGTGCCGGCCCAATTCGACTGCATGCAAGCATGGAGTGTGGCACTACCTCTTACTAAAATCTATCTCTAAAATATGTTCTAATCACCGCTAAATACTACCTAACTAGGAAGGTCTCTTCGATGATTCAACATTCCAACATACTCAGAAGTATTTATCACCGAAATAAAACACATCTAAAAATATAAACTAATAAACAAAAAATAAACTAACAAGCAATAAAGACTACACTAAATAGGTATATTATTAAAACATATGGTGGATTTGTGAAGTTTATTGAGGAGTAAAAAACGGAGACCCTTGAAATAATGACCGACAGCATGTCAAATGTTACCTCTTTATTGAAAAACTGCTAACCTGCTGCTTTTGATACTTTTTATTGGAGACCATTGATATTAAATACAAAATTGTTATTTTTAATGACTTAATATGATAATCCAATGTAAAATAACGATATAAAGTTTATTTCGTATCTTTATAGATATGTTTATAATATATTATGTAGTTATTTTACGGGTTTTAGCACGATAATTGAATATATTACATTTATATAAACATTTATTAAGCTATAAACCGCTTACGTCGGGTATATCCGACAAATATTTTCGTTCCCATTTCGCCTGAGTCGTATAGTACATTTACGACCACATACCCTAAGTCCTATAGTCCGCTTTTAATTGAAATACATTGTAATTTTATAAAAAAATATTAAAATTAGCTATATAGTTAAAGAAGTAGGTAATCATTTGCAATTCAATACTGTTCAGTGTTTCATTTAGCAGCCCTTAAAATAGCGGCCAAAATAATGAATTACTAAAAATATTTTTAGAAAATTGTATGCACATTGTACAACGCCGCTGACTGAAAAATCCGACGTCAGGGAATGGAATATAAGCCATGATTTATCGATACAAAAGGAACACAAGTTAATTTTTTTTTTTTAATTGACTAATTAACTCTATAAAAATACAGCAAAATAATAAATTTGATTCTTGCGAAAGAAAAATTCATAAGAGAATTGTCAGTGCTTTAATTGATAATTCTCTACGCCACGATCGGAGAAAAACTACTGCTTCTTACGTCATAAACGAGTGAATTTTCTGTCGGTGATTGTACTTATGCATAAAGTGTATCGGTAAATATTGTTTTAAAATTTATCGAGTAGGTATATACGGCCGGAGAATTAAATATGAACCCTAGAAGGCAATGAAAAACCAAGAAAAGTAATTTTGTAGGTTATGTTGTATTTAGCTATATGTATCTGTGAGTTAACCAGCTTGCAAATACCAGATATCACTGTTACAAAATTAAATATCGACTTCGAAAAATCTAAGTTTTACTCATCACTATTTTGTGTAGATATTTAAGGTATGCTCTATGTTGCTCGGCGTTGGGGCACGAAAACTGTTTTAAGGTGAGTCGGTTAAAGGGCTAAAGATACTAGCTAGAAACTTCGAGAAAGGTATATATTTTCGCTAGTACCTTTGATAAGTATTTTATCGTGATAAAACCCGTAAAGTATTTACAAAAATGTATAAAATATACATAGACAAATGGTTCAGATCTAGCCCGAAGTTATCTTTTATCCGTAAACTGTGCCGACTCTTTCAATGAACTTCAGCTATCCATCACCGGCTCGGCTGAATGCCTGCCACTCGCAGGTATCTCAAACCAGATGATGCGCCATCATTAAATCACCAAATAAAAAAAAGTGTGTGCTTTAGACCACACAACTGAAGTAAAACTTAATTCTTAATTCATAGACTTAACAATGACATAACATGTCATGCAAAATTAAATATGGTATTTAATTTTTAAATACACAAAAGTCTCACTTAAATCGAATTTTAATTTTGAATTTCAATGACAACTTCGATTGGCCTCGCCCGATGTGTGTGACTTTTGTAACGTCCTGCAAGCTTATACCCCATTGTCAAGCGCGTGTATAAAAGTTTTACTTCAAAAGATCAATTCTTCAAATGAACATCTAGTTTCTATAAAATGTCGTGTTTAACGGAATTTGTGCTTGTCTTGGTTTCTATAAAGTATCGGCAATCGATGAGTTCTTATTGTAATGTAATAGATTCTATTTCAGCTTGTAGGTGGTTGTAATCAATTTGTCAAGAAACAGTTGATTCGATCCGGACTCCAGGACTGCGATTAGGCTGTCAGCAAACTATAATGACGGCTCAATTGTTTTTATGCCATGAATATTGATGACATTTTCTCTCACAATACAAAGTAATTATTCACTTGCACTTCACTCGATATAAAAAATAATAATTAAAAGAGGTCACTTTTATAATAATTATTTTTTATTGCGAATTTGTACATGAAGTTGGCTTGGAAATCTCTCCTTAATGGAAAATTATTTACCACATTATACTTTGTTTGGGGTCGAAGATTTCTTAAAAGGAATATCTATGTTATGAATAGTTCATATAATTTTATTTTTTAATTTTAAAAATAAGATATTTATTGCATGCTTCGATTGTATTGAGAAAAAATATTTCAGAAGTATATAACTGGTGTTTATTAAAATTGTGATTTCAATTTACTATTAAATTATGTCAACAAAAAACATTTTTATAAGCAGTTGTCTTAGTTCTCATTCAAATAAATGTTATAGTTATGATAACGAGATTTGAGAGAGAGAGATTATGGTAATGAGGTAAGTAAAGATTAGTGAGAACGATCTAGGTAATAAATGGTGTCCTAGTCGCATTTCGTCGATAGTGTATTCAGCTCCTTAGGCGTCATGTTCATTCATTCTGGCATTCAAATTACGTTAAACTAGTTGGAGGCTTTTAGGAATATCACACTCGATTGCTCGAGCGCTGTTTCACACGGTTTCACTCGTCATATTTTTTCATGGCGCGCAAACCGAAAAAAGGTTACTCCTGTCTGTGGGAGTGGTGAAAACGTACATATTGGCATATCAGCTGTATCGAATGCAAAGCACAACTAGGCATCATATTTTTAGGGTTCCGTATCTCAAAGAGAAAAAACGGAACCCTTATAGGATCGCTTTGTTGTCCGTCTGTCTGTACGTCTGTCAAGATCTTTATCTCTAAAACGCGTGAAGGGAATAAGCTGATTTTTTTTTAAAATTTTTTTTAATTTTACGTCTTGATGCCTTGAAAAAATCACATTTCTAAGTTAACGCAATAAAAAGTTATAGCCAATTATGCACAAATTTTGTATGAAAACGTACTTTGTCGAAAACCAAAAAAATATCGAGTACTTCCCGTTGACCTGGAGTTGTGAAATTTGGCAAGAAGTAAAAACTTATAGCACATATATAAGAATAAATCTGAAAACTAGTAAATTATACATATGTAGATCATTGGAGAAATCATTATCAACTTATAACTGTAATTCGTTGCCTACTAAATGTGTGTGAGCAACCGCTTATATACGTTTGTCAACTTAAACAGCAGGCGTAAAGTTACAATAATTGAAAACCATGCATTACGTTTGGATTACGAAACCCTCGGTGTGTGAGTCGGACTCGCACTTGGCAAGTTTTTTTTTTTTTTTTTTTTTTAAATAGTATAAGGGGCAAACGAGCAGTCGGATGACTGCCGATACGAATAGACGTCCGCACAGAGAATATAGAGCACTCTTTCCACCTCCCACCTCCGTGAGCCACCGGCTACTATATATTTGCGAATACACCGCCTGAAACACTTATATCAGTATAGTTTGATGGCCCAATGGAACAACTTACGTAAAACGGTGACCCTAACAAATTTTGACACACGGCCCTTCTAGGTAAATCCACTAGATGGTGATAAATCTCCGTGTCCCTTAATTAACGGGCCGACGCCAAGAGATTGACGCGCCGTAGGGTTTACGAGCAAAGAACACCGTTATGATATTTGCGCACCTCTTCAAACATTTGAACGAATTGTCACCAATCTTTACTTGGTCTCTAAAAATATTTGCTTTACTTTATATCTCTTGACTCTGTGAAAGGATCACTGATGTTATATAACAAGACAATATTATATTATCTTATTTATCTTTTTATGAAGTTGATGAGACGCTAATGTCTGCGTACGTATCATTATCATCATCCTTAATATCATCAACCTTCATCGGTTCGCTGCTGGACATAGGCCCTTTCAACGAACGCCAAGATGACCGATCTCCTGCTCCTCGTATCTATCGCAGGCTGACCATTGAACTGAGATCGTCTTCTTTCGTCGTGGATGGTCGACAAGCACTTCGTCTTCCTTTTTTTTTTATATAGGAGAGCAAACGAGCAGCCGGAGCCATTTTCATGACTACCGACGCCCACAAACATCAGCATAGAGGCTATACAGATGTGCTGCCCTCCTTTCTCCTCCCACCTCCATGGGCCACCGGCTACTTACACACCGCACGAAACGCGACAGCACACAGCTGTCACTTTACGCCAGTCTCGTGTAAGCGAGAGGTACCTCCCCGGTCGTGCCGGCCCAATTCGACTGCATGCAAGCATGTAGTGTGGCACTACCTCTTACCTACTGCCTTGTGGTCCAGTGGTCATGTTCAACCATAGACGTGAAGTCCCGGGTCGAATCCCGGGCAGGGCAAAAAGTTGTTATTGGGATTTTTTTATTAATAATAACAGCTGAGGTTGGCGGTGTTACACCCCCGCGCCTCGGAGAGCATGCCGCGAGCTCTGCGCCTGATTCTCTCCGGTCGTGTCGGTCTGCTGTCCCATGGGAATATGAGAATAACGGCCTGGCCACGGACACAGCGGTGCGTCTTGCGGCGCGGTGAGCGGATCATCTGTCTCTCTCTCACTCGCGCGTCGACTATTGCCTCGACGCTCGCCGCGCCGCAAATCGCACCGCTGTGGCCGTGGCATGGCGCATACATTTTGTATGTCACGTCTTGCCGCTCACCTCGCCGCTCGCCGCGCCGCAATCCGCACCGCTGTGGCCGTGGCAGAGCGGTAAGGGAATAGAGACTGCACTTGTGTCACAAACTTGTGCATTATCTTGCGCAGATGGCTCTATAGAGACGGTTGCCGTAGTCGAAATTCGGCTAGGACCACATTAATTATTTGCCATATCAAGTGGATACATTGGCCCTGTATTACGAAACTCTGTTGGATACCGTTTAATTTAAGGAAGTAATTCTTATTTTTTACACCATATTCATTTATTAATTTAAAAAAGCATACTGAAAGTCCGTTGTACAAAAAACACTTAATGGTAAAAAATATTGCAAACCCCTTTTATTAGGTTATTTTTTGTCACTATTTGAGGGGTATGCAACCTATTAGCAAGGGGTCCCGCGTAATAATACGTGCACAAACGCGTCGAATAAATTTGGATGACAATACAATTTGCCTTTGGTCGTTCGTCCTTGCATTCAGACAATAATAACGTCAAATCTAATGATTTTTAGGGTTTCGTATCTCAAACAAAGTCCGAAGCCTTAATGGATCTGTATGTCTGATAGTCCGTATGTCCGATAAAAAGAAAATTAAAATGTGAAATTTTGATTTTTTTTGCAAAATGTTATTTTAGTGGTGTAGTGGCGGATGCTATTTTATATAGGTAGGTACTTGAATTTACATTGGCTCAACTCGAACAGCAAACGACAGTAGGCTTATTTTTCATTGCCTCAAAATAGAAAAAAAAGGACATTTTGTTATTCGTCTTTCTGTCTGCACGTCTACCCATTTGTCTGTCTATCAAGACCTTTTTCTCAGGAACATATGGAAGAAAGGATCAAACTCAAATTCGTGTCAAATACAGAGGTTTACGAACCTTTGAAATACAAAAACAAAATTATACGATCACACGGTAACTAAAACATAATATTATGTATTTCCCGTTGACTTAGAATCATAAATTAAGTGAATACTTCATTCTGAATGTTGGTAAATTATAAATCCTTGAAAAAAACCATTACATAAACTTACAGATATAAAATTTTAATTTTTACACTTACAAGTTTGTAAACTATAATATAAGTTCTTATGTTCTTACGTCCCAGTGTTTAAGTGCAATTGTCTGTTTTCGATAACGCTAAATTAAAAGGCAAGTGGCTTTAACAACCTAACGTCGTTCTAGCCTAGTTTCGGCTACGGCGGCCGTCTCTAAAGAGACGAGCCATCTGCGCAGCAGCGCTGCGTGCAGACACGAGTGCACTCTCTACTTCCTCATACTCATATTGCGATTTGACGGCAGTCTGACACGACCGGAGAGACATCAGACACAGGACCAACGTCTTAACGTGCTCTCTGAGGCACGGGGTTGTAATACCGCCAACTTCCTGACTCCAGACAGTTGTTAGAAATTGCAAAATCATAAAACACCTTTTTGGTCCGAGATTCGAATCCCGGATCTCACGTCTGTGGTTGAACACGCTTACTACTGTACCACAAGGCAATCAAGGTAAGGGGAACTAAGAATTGCGGCTACTACACTAATTGCTGCATATAAGATTAAGAATGTACGTAGGTACCTATTGATACATATAAAGATTCTAAGCCGATTATAAAGAACAAAACTATTAAAGATGGCTAGTCCATATAGACATTGCCGCTATTGACGAAATTCCGTTACGACGATATTATTATAAAAAGCTATCTAAAAATCTCATACGTTTGATAAAATACAGCTAATACCCACAAACAGAGGGACAATAGTGACGATTGATAAGTTAATAATTTGTCAAACAATAGATATTAATGATCTTATGAGCAATTGTAAGATTTACTTATTTGTATTAAAGATCGTAGATCGTTAAGATATATATTTAAATAAACTGCACTAAAATCCTTCAAAGTAGTTTTATTGTAAAACAGAACTAATTGAACGGATTTTATGGCAGTTTATTTAATTACTTAACAAGCTCGACTTTTCAGAAGCTTTGCAGTCATCACGATAACCATTCAAGGGTGGTCCGTCCACTCGTGGGAATGGTTGCTGTAAAGCTCAAGCTTAAAGTACAAACGATGGGCTTTTTAAATAATTAAGTAAATTGCGATAAAACCATTAAAGTAACAAAGCAATTAAAGTAGTCTTACTGTAATGAGTAATATTCGTGAAAACATAGACTTAATATAAGTCTATGCGTGAAAACTTAAGACATCATAACATTTTACGAATAAATAAAAGCAAATACGAAGTTTAGTGATTGCTATTTTTTTTAAAAGGCGCTATGAAATAAATTAACGATTTATTTATTTATGAACTAGCTGACCTGACAGACGTTGTCTTGATATCACTGTAAAATATGTTGTCATGGTAACATGTAATGTTGTGGCTGCATTGTTCAGCCGTTACTTTACTCTTTTTTTTGACGCAGGGGAATAAATTGACATATGATACCTAGGAGCTCAGATGGCCCCTAGACCGATGTCGGACTCGACACTTGGGAGTGCAATACTGACTAAGCCCCTGCGGGTGCCTTCAGCCGCTATATTTGGAATGTCTCGGATCAACAGAAAACAGAATCCCTCCAGCGACAGACTGGTGGTCGGTGAAATGGCCATACCTTTCCTCCTACGGGGGTGTTCGGCTGTCTCTGGACAGTCCCTACTACAACGTCGGAACCTTGCAATGGGGTCAATTGTAGTAGTATCTTTAGATTGAAATTTTTTTGTTTATCAATGTAACATAGAATCATACGCTGAGTAATTACTGTGTTAATATTAATAAATATCTCAAATTTGTACATAATGATAGAAAAATAATTTTTCGGTTTGAGTTTTTTTCGTTTTTTAAATTTTTTGAAAATATTTTCCATAGTGACGTATATTTTTTATTATACTATCAGAAAGTAGAGATTCCAACGACTAAAAAGCCCACCAACTTTTCTAAAAAAGCTAATATTTTGACGCGTGAATTTTCGATTGAAAATTAGGGTGCTTTTTCGGTATTAAATAAAAATGAGGAGAAAAAATTTATTTTTCAAATCCAAAAAATTCTTGTGTGTTTGGTATATATAAAGGTAAGTTCTCACCAAATTTCATGACAAAAAAATTTTTTTTGTACAAGATAAAAATAAAAAACCAAAAACGTGGTTTTTTGAGTTTTTCATGTGAATTTTGAGGTTATAAGAAAAAAGTGTGAATACAAAAGTTGTAGATCTTCTTATTACCTACAACTTTTCCATTAAACTTTTTTCCATAAGACTTGTAGTTTTGCCAGAAATCGAGATAAGCCAATTTTAACCCTTAAAAACTCACCCTCTCCCACTTCCCGACCTCGAATCGATCGTAATTTATTTTTCCTTTCATTTTTGTAATATTCTCAACATTTTCTAATAGGTTTTATTCTACTACGATTTTTTTGCACTTTTTACCTTTTTTGAAGGCTTCGACACTGGTCTATATTTCTAATTTAAGGATATAAAAACTTGGTTACTTTGTTATTTAGATCCGGGGGCACGACAGTGCCCCCGCCGAGTCGAGGACAAAGCAAACACTGCCGTACCATCCTTTACGGGAACCATTTCGCCTCATTTTCAGGCCCCTATTTGAGAACCTCTGGATAAGACCAGAAGGCAGAAATTTCATTATTTTTAAAACCCCAGAATTCATATAGTTTATTGACAAAAAAACGAGGGTTCCGTAATCCAAACGCAATGCGTGGTTTTCAATTATTGTAACTTTACGCCTGCCGTTTAAGTTGACAAACGTACATAAGCGGTTGCTCACACACATTAAGTAGGCAACAAATTACAATTATAAGTTGATAATGATTTTTCCAATGATCTACATATAATTCACTAGTTTTCAGATTTATTCCTATATATGTGCTTTAAGTTTTTACTTCTTGCCAAATTTCACAACTCCAGGGAAGTATTCGATAATTTTTTGGTTTACGACAAAGTACGTTTTCATACAAAATTTGTGCATAATTGGCTATAACTTTTTATTGCGTTAACTTAGAAGTGTGATTTTTTCAAGGCATCAAGACGTAACTGACCTTCGTATTTGACAAATTTCAGCTTAATCCCTTCACGCGTTTTAGAGAAAAAGGTCTTGACAGACGTACAGACAGACGGACAACAAAGCGATCCTATAGGATCCTTATAAGGGTTCCGTTTTTTCTCTTTGAGATACGGAACCCTAAAAATGTATGGCAACTGTCATGGAAAATTTTACAAAAAGTTGCGATAGCTGAAAGATATAACAAAATGGTATGGTGGTAAATATACTAAAAAAAAAATATTCGCCCTATTCCTAAAATATTGTATATCAGAACTTAATTGTCCGTTGTATTTTGTAACGAGCTGTACTCTGCACTCTGTATCCCACTCATTTAAAGAAGATGTGTTGTTGTATTTTTTCTATTATTATGTATTATTTCACCTGTGTGGTGGAGACTGAAGTGGCACGGAATCGAATGCCTTTTTTTGGATTTCGCATGGTAAATTGTTTTTTTCGCACCATGGACCCGAAGGGTGTGTCGGACTGAGCATTATTTTTTTTTTTATAGTACAGGGGGCAAACGAGCAGTCGGGTCACCGAGATGATGGTGTTTTCCGACGCCCACAGACATCTGCAACACCAGGGGTTTTGCAGTTGCGTTGCCGGCCTTTAAGATGAGAGTAGGCTCTTTTCTTGAAGATCCCTAAGTCGTATTGGTCCGGAAATACCGAGGGCGGCAGCTGATTCCACAAAGAAGTAGTGCGCGGGATGAAGTTGCGTTTAAAGCGCACAGTAGTGGACTTGGATTAATTGCTACCAACGACTAAAAACCACTGTGAGAGCCTTCGGCCGCCTTAGTGGAGTATCCCGGATCTGTCAGCACAGGACAACCCGGCAACAGGGTCGAAAGCCATATAGAAGTTTTTTTTTTGTGATACTCCTCTCTCTTTTTACATTTTATTGCCATTATTTCAGTGGCACGGCTATCGTCAAGTTGTAGTTTATCAAGTCAGAGTCCGATGCCACCCTCACCCGTAATATTGCTACTGTTCATTAAATTGCTTTAGACGTCATCCTGAATATTATTTGTTAATTTGTTTTTAGTGTGCATCGAGACTGATACCGACACCACATGAACTATACTTTCGTGTATTGCCGTTTATTAATATTTCGAGTCCAGATTAGGAAACCAGTATTTTATTTATTTTTTATTTTACTTTATTTGGAAAACAAACAGTGACACAATGCTTAAGTTAAATCTATATACAAAAAACAATTCACCATTTACAAGTTTTCACTTACGATTGCTAAAATATTACAAAAGCTTAAAGACAATGCTAAAAAATAAAAATTAAAAAAAAAAAACAAAAAGCCTACCTGCCTTAAAAATAAGAACTAAATAGAAAATAAACTGAAAATGCCGGAACAAGATAAAAATTAAATTTTAACATGCAGTCGGAGGCATGCACAAAGCCATTAAATTTTTTGCCTCCGACTGCATGTTAAAATTTAATTTTTATCTTGTTCCGGCATTTTCAGTTGATTTTCTATTTAGTTGTTATTTTTAAGGCAGGCAGGTTTTTTGATTTTTTTAAATTTTTATTTTATTAACGGATTTTTAGTTAGATAAATTACGTAATCGGATCAAATCATTTCAAGAGTTTAACATTTTGTGTCACGAATCCGCTGGCATAAGGTAGTCAGTTTTATAAAGCACTAACTGGCGCCCGCGACTTCGTTCGCATAGCGTAGTTGTATTATAATCAGTGCTTATTCTATCAAATGGTTCTTGTTTCTTACAGTGTGCCGAAATTCCATTTAATTTAAAGAACTTCTTTATACCGGGTGTTCCAGACCACCCGTCCAGGCTGATTATTTCGAAAAGTT
>LUGF01016628.1:0-10559 GCA_001625245.1 Calycopis cecrops | reverse complement strand
TTATGTAAAAGTGGCCCCTGGTCAAGAAATGGTTGATGGGAACCCCAGTTCTAGAGCATGCACCTCTATGCCCATGGAGCAGAAGGATATGAACAAATTGCTTTAGATATTCTACTAGATAGAGAAGTCAAAAGATCTATTTCCTTGTTTCAATTGAATTTAGGTATTAACCAATGCAGTGCAACTTTAATTAGACAACTATGTCCAATCATAGCCTTTACGCTCGAATCATTGTAGCCTGCAGCGATACCTTCCGTAAGGGGCGTACCTAGCTACCGCCGAATCTGGTCCCTGGGCCACAGGGACCCCCGACGCGCGAAAGCGCTTCCCAAAGGGCCCCCAAACCATAACTTATACGGGGCCTGCTAGAGCACGCTACGCCTCTACTGCTGTGCCATAATTACAAGGAACGTGACCTAGTAACGTGACTGACTTTGTGCGAGATCTTAAGATATTATAAGCATTTAGTCCCTCTGAAGCAGCAGAGGGCGGCGGCCATAACGAGTGTCCAGTCCGATTTGGACATTGGAGGCGTGCACCTTTGGAGTACTGAGGCCAACCATTGCGCGATTCTATCGTAGTAGGGCTGTTCAGAGACAGCCGGACAGTCCCCAAGGTGAAGTCTGGCCTCTTTGCTGATACCAGCCTGTCGCTGGAGGGATTCTAATGTATGATAAGCGGCTGAAGGCAGTCGTAGAGGTTTAGTCGGTAATACACTAAGTGTCGAGTCCGACAGGTCAAGGGGCCACCCTGGCTCCTAGGTATCATAAGTTAATGTATTCCCCTGCATAAACAAAAAAAATAAAATAAAAAAGGACTCCCATGGCTACCTTCCGTATTCTTCTATCATTAGATCTCAAGCAGTTCCGTAATTTTGCATTATTCTCTAACTTGCACCTAAGTTTAGCTCAACCGGATAATGTTGTTTTATTACGTACAAAGTACCGGTCCGGTTACGTACCTACAGGTTCATTATCAGACCCTAGATGTTATCTAGATGGTTATGGTTTATCTGTCAAAACTATAAAAAAAACGTCAAACACGATGTGATTGCGACATTTTATTAAAGAGATCCAATGGCCACCTCCAGAGTCGCGTCTCCATCATCAGATCAGCTTCATGCACTAACGGTGTACCCAATTTCAGCTCAATAAAATTAAAGGGAATGGGTTAAATTCAGGTTGCAAGATTTGACCCTAACATACAAATTTACAGAATAACATTGCAAGTTAAGTAAAAGCTTACAAATTCAAAATAGAATTCATTTTACAAAATAAATAGGTACCTATAATTGATCATATGTTAATTCCTCTATTTATGGAGTCCAGCATAAAAACATTTTAGTCACCCTTTACATCTAGATAAGCTAAACAAGTAAGTAATTAAGCACCCCTTAGTTCGCCCCTACTTAATCACCGCTGCTACCCCTTTGAGCTAAATGACCTACTTTAAAATTAAAATTAATTTTATCAAAAACATATCTTCGTAGCGTCGAATAGCCAACGCCAAAGAACGCAAAATTTAAAGTATTTCCTATTAGCTATGGATTAATGGAAAGGGCTCTTCAAAATATGGTCCTCAATTCGGAGATTCACAAGAGAACTAGCGTAACCGACATAGCTCTGAGACTCAGCAAACTGAAGTGGTGCTGGGCAGGCCACATTGCTGGGAGAACTGGTAACCGCTGGGGAAGAAGACTGGGCAACAGAAGCACTGGAAGACGGAGCGTTGGACGGCCTTCAACCCCAAAGGTTTGGTGGCGAGGAGCTGCTGGATGCAAGTGGCTCGTGACCATGACCTTTGGCGCCCTATGGGGGGACTTTGGCGCCCTATGGGGGGACTTTGGCGCCCTATGGGGGGACTTTGGCGCCCTACTATGTCCAGCAGTGGACGTCCTCCGGCTGATGATTATCAAGTATCAGATTTTCAAAATGGCTGAATAGTCTAGGATGCAATATATTTACGTAACATTTAATATAAGTAATTTTAATTCAAGTACGTGTAAATTATATTTTGACTGTTTAAATTAGATTTTGATACTCATATTGGTGAATTTTGTTTTTTAGGCTCTTCAGCAGTTTTATAATTCTAGATCTGTGCTGCGACTTTGGCGTTGATTAGTCATGGTTCAAGTCCAACAATGCAAACGTAAAAAATATCCTTTTTTTTTGATAGTTTTTAGTGAAGCGCGAGCTAAATTTCTTAAGGAGTGACGTAAGAGAGGGATACAATAAATCTAATAATTAAATAACTACTTACTGGCCCTATCATAAAATCTCGTGATAAAAAGAGGTAGGTAGCAGTATATACAATGAAGTCGAAAGGGGCAGCTACGACTGGGGAACTACCTCTCGCACATAGCATCGCGGTGAAGTGGCAGCTATCGTGGTTCATGTGGTTAACAGTTGATCTCATATCTCGATAAAGCAGGCACATACATATTCTGAGATTAAGGGATAGATTTCCGATTTGGAAACCATGCTTGTTAAGAGGTAGTGCCACACTGCATGCTTGCATGCAGTCGAATTGGGCCGTCACGACCGGGGAGGTACCTCTCGCTTACACGAGACTGGCGTAAAGTGACAGCTGTGCTGTCGCGTTTCGTGCGGTGTGTAAGTAGCCGGTAGCCCATGGAAGTGGGAGGAGAAAGGAGGGCAGCGCATCTGTATAGCCCCTATGCGGATGTTTGTGGGCGTCGGTAATCATGAAAATGACTCCGACTGCTCGTTTGCCCTCCTATATCATAAGAAAAAAAAAATGCTTACAATTATTAAAAATAAAATATATCCAAAATTAATAACACTTATCTATATTTCTATATTAGTTTAACCTATTTACATATGCTAGTATGTTTCATCTATTAGAAAACTTCGTACGGATTTATTATATTTGTCAGGTAGCACTTGGGTCATTTCACTCCTCGTTAACCAAGTGCATTTGGATTTCTTGTTCACTTCACCCGCTTCGTGATTGGCGTAGTAGAAGAATATCTAAAAAGTTAAAAACTATTATATTAACTAAGTTTTATAGTATAGGGGGGCAAACGAGCATTCAGAGCCTTTGGTTAACTACCGACGCCCATAGATTTATCCGCATAGAACATTTGCAGCTATGCGCTGCCCTTCTTTCCCCTACAAGCCCCCGGGCCACGGGAAACTCACACACCGAAACGAAACGCGACAGCAAAGCTGTCATTTTACGCTGGTCTCATGTGAGCGAGAAGTACCTCCCCGGTCGTGCCGGCCCAATTCGGCTGCATAGGAAGAGGTAGTGTCATGCCCAATGCATGGTTGCACCTGTTCCTATGCAGCAAGGCACTACCTCTTACAAAAATAGGTCTACAATTTCGAGCTTTGTACTAAGGAAGTACATACCACTACGACAACCAGTAGTCATATAATTCTTAATTAGCTCTTTTCTATCTGTCACTTTCTACTAATATCCTTTATTAGTTGAAAGGACCAGATAGAAAAGGGTTAGTTGCCATATTTATGTTAATCAAAAGGCCTGTGAGAGATTGAGTAGAAGAAAAAACCATATGCAATTTTCTATTCTATTATTAATACTTACTTTAGCACCAATTTTGCCATTGATTGCCGATGGATATTTATATTTGTAAAATCCACATGGGGCATTTGATAAAAACTTCACTTTAAGCTGTGGACCAAAGTTTTCCGAGACAATTCTCTCTGCAGTCTGAAACGAAAATGTTTTATTACACTATTAGCATTCACCAAAACAGAGTAAGTAGTTTTATTTTCCCACAGTTACATTGGTATTTGGTACATAATAGTGCTACCCTATATCTGATGCTGATAATAAATAATAAATAATATAGATAAAATCCTCCTGCTTCATCTTGAAACGAAAGAGAACTTATTTCTTTCCAGATTTCTCCACCCGATTTCTCCTTCACAATTTAGATTCATCAATGTACTACGTATAATGAATAATAAATTAAATGTAAATTAAATGTAATTAAATGTAATAATAAATTAAATCTATATCTAAAACCACTCTGGTTGGGACTGACTTGGGAACCAAGTGAACAACCCTGGAGGAGTGCTCAGCATGAGCCGGGGAGCGCCGTGTACTTGTCGCAGCCCTGGAGTCGGACATCTCGGCGCCGACCATAATACGGTCCATGATGGGCAGTAAAGAGGCATGAGCAGCGGTTCGGTCCTTTTGCGAGGAGGTTGTCTCGCGAAGGGAGGCGGCGGAAAGAGACAGGGAGAGTCCCCTCACTCCTCCACAACGCAGAACCGGAAGCGGGGCTCAGACACGGTTCTACCCTCTAGGGGGACGGGCAAGAGGATCACGCTCTACCATATCCGCTATTCCGCCAATCCACTTCCTTTCCCCCTCGGAGGCCCGCTGCTTGTTTATGTGGCAGGCGACCCAAAGATGAGGGCAGTGGATGTGGCATCTGTTTCCATTGCCCTTGTCGTAAGTGATAGGGGAGAAACTCCTAAACTTTTGCTGTGGGAGTACATAACCAACAGCTTTCCCCGAAGTCAATTGGTCTATTGCATTTCCTCTAGTAAAAAAAATTTAATCTTTTTCTTACTTTTCATATATGTCAACATGAAATAAGACGAAAGAAAAAGTTAAGACCTCAATCAGTAGGTATAATGTTCATCTGATTCTAACCCAGCAGTGCCTTGCTTCATTGCAGCCAAAATGAGTAATCATAACCGGGGACTTTTCAGGTGGAAGAAATGTCTCCATGGAATAATCTCTGTGTTGTGATATTAACTAAATGTTTAGTCTATCTACTATCACTTCATTTTGGAATCCACAAAGCACATAGATGCATAGGTTTCTGTATTTATAAACAACACACCTGTCTAAGGGTTTCACCTTCCTTCCAATGTCCTTGTGGTAGTAAGGTTTTGGTGTCCTTCCCTAAAGATATGGGTGCTACTAAAACCAAATGTCTCTGCAGATGTCTGTCGTGGGTAGATTTATCTCCTTTTTTATCAGCTTCTGAAAAACATGAAAAATAATTGTTTTAGTATTTGTGACTTCTTGTTATTTATTTTAAGTTAGTTTTATGAATTCTGTTACTTTGAAATAGCTTCAATTGGTTAAATAACATTTGTTCTTCTTACTGACTTCTTGACATATGTTTCAGATTGTTGTAGCAGATATAATATAGCTAAATGTACCTACATAAACTGGGTCCTAGAGCCTTCATAAACCTATCTGACTTGTTATCAATGCACAGCCGAAATTACTGCACCTATAAACTTAGTTTCATCAGGAGTTTTTCAGAAACCTTTCATGATATTAGTGTGCACTAAGAAAGGTTATTTAGATGTGTAACCAATAGGGGTGCGAAATAGGGATGTAAGGTTTATTAGTATATTCGTATGTGTCTTATTTCTAGTGTCCGACTGAAGCTACGGCTTCGGCTTCGGCTTCGGCCTCCTTCGGACAAAAAATCCACCTTCGGCGAAACCTTCGGCTTCGGCCGAAAACCTGGCCAAAGCCGAAGGTTTCGCCGAAGGTGGATTTTTTCCGAGTGACCGTCGAGATTGAACGAACTTTTACGAAAGTCATGAGGCGGCGGGGAATCACTGTCAGAATATCACATTGCTTGCATGCATCAAAACAAGTTTGTTATCGTCGTATTAGTCAAGTTTTGGTCTAGTCGAGTAAAACAAAGACTGATTGGTATAATTGTAATTTGTAAATTACTAAAGAAATGATTATTTTTTACCAGTAGGTAAATCACAAAATCACAAACTTTTATTTATCTCTAAACCAACCATCTCTATGATTGATATATCATCAACTTCTATATGAGACAGTCATGAGTCAATATAAACCTTCAATATTGAGGTTTTGAAATAATTTTAATATTAATTGTAGCTTGTAGACAATATGGAACAAAATAAGTTACTGAGTGCTGAGAGTATATAAACCTTCGGCTTCGGCTTCGGCCAAAGGTTGTGGCGATAGCCGATTAATCGGCTTCGGCTTCGGCCAAAAATAGACCTTCACTCGGACCTTACTTATTCCTCAACTCAATTCTTGATTACTCATTTCCCCCTTAAAAACTCATGTATTTCTGGGTTTTGGTAATATTTTTTTGGTTGTTTGTAATAGAAAGGTACATTATTAGGAAGCCACTTCTGCTTTATGTATTTTATTATGATTGACTATTTTTATTCTCGACTCTAAACGAAGCAGGCATGGGTCGGCTAGTGTAGTGTAGCTACCAACAAAATACTAAATTTATATTTGAAATCTGATATTGATATCTGTAGTTTCAATTTTACTGTCTTTTTTAAATATATTAAGTGTTTAAAAAATAATATAAATATTTTAATACAGGTATAATTTATGTAAAAAAAATATGAAAAAAAAATATTTAAACCTTAACTTGTGCATTGTGCAATTTTTCTATTCAAACTAAATAATTACCTGTTTCTATTTCAGCAAACTTAAATTTAGCCAGTTCTTCATTAGAGGCATCTTCGAAGTCTTGGGCAGTTATTTTGCTAACTGCATCAATATCTACATCACCTGACTCATTTTTAAGAAGTTCAGCTTGGACCCTAAAATAAAATTTATACATCATTTTTATTCCATTCGTAATCGAGCATTCAAGTGAATGCTTAAAAGTTATTCTTCAAGTTATTTTTTTTAGTTATAGAAAGTTCAGTTAGAAAATTATCATATACAAATGAAGAAATAGCCCAATTAGGTAGGTAGTTAAGCTTGAAGGCTAAAATTAATGTTTGCTACTTTGACCATGTTTATTCCGAGTTGAATTTCAGTAATTTCCTATTCCATGCCTTTCCATCCTCTTACAACAACTACACCGACTATGCCTAGATCAAGCTTGGAAGCATGGATGAGGAAGCTTCTGTCATTCACGCAGTACATTTCATAATACTTACTTATCATTTTCGTGGCGTAACTCGTGATCCGATTTAAGGCTTTTCTCAACCTCTACTGTCCAAAGTAAATCCTTAAACTTTCTTTGTATTTCATTCAAAGGCGGTGATACTACAGGTAACCTCTCAACACATACTCCAGTTATAATATCCCATGTTGAACTTGCTGTAATACAGAGTAAAACAATATTTAGAGAATGATTACTGAAAGAATTACAATGATTTATAAAAAGGTTATTTCAAACCTCTTAATGATATTGTTAAGCCCACTCTAACATCTGTATACAAAAGTTTTCGTAGCATCATTTGTGATGATTTTAAAATGTTTTCTTTATTCGTAATAAAATGTAACAAAGAAAAAAAAATAATTTAAAATTAATACTATTTTTTATTCAATCCGGCATCCGTCAGTGTCAACTGTCAAGCTTTTTTTTCTTCGCTCATTAAGGATAGGCTTTAGCTTGAAGCCGTCTCCATCTCCGATCGCCTCGTCATTCGTGTATCAAGTTTGAATTTGGATGTTTACCGTAGACTGAGAAATGTGTTTCCTCTGCCTACGACTTGAAGGAAATAATCATATTAATTCTATAATAACTCCAAGGTCTACTATGTTTACTAAATATACTTTTTTATTATTACAGAAATGACTCTAGAAGAAGTTCGTTCGTTCGCATAAGAGTAAAAAAATCACGTTAAAATTCCACATGCCCGTTTACCACAAAAAAGTCACCCCTTGTCGTATCTCTTCGCTTTGAAACACTCCCCTGAAGGCCACTGCTAGCATCGGAATACTTGAAGTCAACATATCGAGCAACGTTCAGTTCCGCGGTCATTTGGAATCAAAGGCCAAACTTGCCTCAGAGAAGATGGGTATACTCAGTAGGGCTAAGCAGTACTTCACACCAGCCCACCGACTGCAACTATGCAAGGCGCAGATCCGCCAGCAAATGGAATACTGCTCTCACCTTTGTGCAGGAGCCCTGAAATATCAGCTAGATCTATTTGACCGTATTCAACGTAGAGCGACTCGAATCGTTGATGACCCTGTTCTTTCCGGGCTGCTCGATCCTTTGGCCCTACGAAGAGATGTCGGTTCCCTCTGCATCTTTTACCATATTTTCAATTGGGAGTGTTCCGAGGAATTGTTCGGCTTAATACCAGCAGCTGAGTTCCATCATAGGACATCGCGAGTGAACTCAAAGTTCCACACCCACCACTTCGATATTCTCAACATTTCAACACGTAGACAGATATTCTCTGTTATACGTTTCAACACCACAAATTCTTAACAGTGACGTTTACTCTCAGAGTAAACGTCAAATATGTGTCAACAGTGTGCTTTACTCTGAGAGTAAAGCCCACTTGAGACTTTATTTTTACAACGTTAGAGTGTTTAATTGAATAAATCGCGTTCGCTCACTTAAAACATTATGGTTATAGACATTCTTTATTGGTCGAGCGGGAAAAATTCATAAAAAATAATATGTATTAAACATACTAGATGGCGTTGGCATTCAGCCGAAATCGAAAAAAATAATTATTCCATTTAAATTAAAATTATATTTTTACATGCATTCACAAAATTACTAGTGTTTTTTCTAAGAACATCTAAATAAAAATAGTTTAATTTATAAAAGTTTGATCGACAGTTTTAAAATCAATTTGACAACTGGCAACTGACATTGCAGAACACATAATGCAAATTGATGCAAATTGCAAATGGCCGTATCGTTGCGCGTGCGACCCTTCTGCATTTTATGTTATTCTGTACAGTGCACTGCTTTTTCGTTGAGTTGAGTAGCTACTCCTCCGTAATTGCGTGAAGAATATCGTTTTGCTAAAAACAAGTTCTAGTGGCTTTGCATATCTATCGTTGAGCTTTGCTCCGCTAGATAAGCCGGCAACCTGTTTGTGTTTCTTGCGATAATTTGGACGCTATTAGTTAAGTTTAGTGATATTGGACACTTATATTTACTTACAATTATACTAGCAAACTTCAATGTTTTTAGGTGCCTTAGGCATAAAGATGCATTAAAACGTTATTTTGAAGACATGCCTGTAAATGTAATTTCATACAGTTGGTGTAGATCTATTAATCGGATTTTATGTGGAAAATTAAAGTATGAAGGGGAGGATGGAACTAAAAATAAAGCTCAAATGTATTTTAACAAACATATGCACAATAAAAATAAGAAATAAATTGTTTTTTATTTCACATTCAGGTTGTACTGTACCCTGATGACCAACGAATTTTGGCCTGAATTTTTTTTTACAGATAGGTCTTTATATATGTAGAACGTATGTTACATCCAAAACTTCCAGTCACAAATACTTTTTGAAATATTAATTTTTGAAAATGTGACAATTTCATACAACTTACGTCATTTTAAAAACACTTTCGTCTTACGATTATGATATTTTCACACTGAATTTTATGTTACACGGTAAATAATGAATATAAATGGCCTTTTAATCAATTATTAGCACGATTATAACACAATTTAGACTAAGTTATTATAATTTAATACATGAAACTAATGTAGTCTACTAATATGAAGTATGAACTACCAAGTTTGTGTGAACTACGTAATAGCCGCCAATGTCAATTTGACAGTTTGACTTTTATTATATGGCTATACTTGTTCAAACAAAAATGGTCTCTATTTGTATGGTCATAAGATTTAAAGTCGATTCAGGAAAAATTCACGCCAAAAATTCGTTGGTCTTCAGGGTACAGTAGAGCCCACATTCATCCTTTATTACGGTTAAGCATACAATACTTTGTACTGAAACTAGTGTTTGTGCCATCGTGCATCGGCCTGACCTGAAAGTATTGCGTGCGTAATTATAAGGTAAAGTACAAATTAAGGCCCGGTTTCACCAGTCCCGGCTAGTGGTAATTGCTACGCAAAATTAAATGTTTCATAGTAATTAGTACTGGTCGGGACTGGTGAAACCGGGACTTAAAATTAAAATAAAAGGGTTTAAAACTATACTATCTATACGCAGGTATTGATTTTAAAAGTTGCGGTGAAACGTTTTCAGAGGTCGCCCTAAGATCAAATTGGTTGGCAAAAAAAAGCCATGAGATGGCTCTCTATTCCCAGTATATTACTTTGCTCTGTGGAAACAGTGTTGCCATATATACAGATTTATCTGTATCTATACAGATTTTTCATCACCAATACAGATTACAGATTTAGCATAACTTTTATACAGATTTTCGTCATTTTCGCTGCCTCACTTAATCTATGATGAAATGATTGAAAAAGTATCTCTTTTTATTTTTTCCCTGTGTTCTGTGTAAATACATAACATTTTCAAACATTGGACAATGAGTGGCGACAATTGAGAATGAATGACGACCTTCTAGAATCAAGCGCAGACTATACAGAATTGTTTTGGCAACAAGTCAATTGTGCACAAGACTTAGATGGACAATCATTATATTCAACTCTTCTGCAATTTGTTACTGCTTTACTAAATCTCCCTCATATCAGTGCCGCAGTGGAAAGAATATTTTCCGCAGTAAATTTAATTAAAACAAAAACAAGAAATAATTAAGGCACTGAAACGATTGAGGGACTTCTTTTAACGAAACAACTTTTTTTTCTTTTTTTTTTTTTTAGATAGACAATACGCTAAAGCAGGCAA
>LUGF01016616.1:144605-169308 GCA_001625245.1 Calycopis cecrops | reverse complement strand
GCGCGTCTCGTTCGAGTTTCTCATGCGATAATAAGTATTATAGTAATTATTATAAAGTCGAAATTCATATGACACATAAACTGCGCTCTGCTTCGCTGCCCTTCGCCGCGCTTTTGGTGTGAATTGACCCTAACAATAACATCGCAGACGGTTTTGATTCTGGTTTCAGATGACCGGACCGCGATCCTGTCTAACAAGAAATCTACTTAAAAGGACCCTTATAAATGTAACACAATACTTCCCACAAAAGACCACCGTCGGCCAGGTCATCTGTTCATCACCATTACCATCAGCCTTCATCGGTCCATTGCTGGACACAGGCCTCTCACAATGAACTTCAAGACGCCCAATCTCATGCTCCTATTACTTCTGAACAAATCGAGATCGAGAGAGCGAGAAAGATACTCACCACCACTGAGTACCGTGGTGCCGTCCGCGAGCGTGGTGGCGGTGCAGTACCGCGGCAGGCCCTTGCTGCTGATGAAGTTCTTGGAGCGCTTGCCCTGCTCGATGAGCCTCGCCGGCGGCATGCCCAGCAGCTCGATGATGCACGCCATCTGGTCCGCCTCGTCCTCGCCCGGCAGGAGGGGGAACCCTGGAAGTATATAGAGTGCTATTGAAATATCTGAAACAACGCAACTCCTTGTGATCTCTGAGCTCCTTGAAAGCACTTAGCTCCTTGGGACTACTTAACTCCTTGGAACCACATAGTTTATTGGCACCACATAGCTCCTTGGAACCCCATTGCTTCTTGCAACCACAACGCTCCTTGGAACCACAAAGCTCCTTGGAACCACGAAGCTCCTTGGAACCACAAAGCTCCTTGGAATCACGATGCTCCTTATTATTATTACGGAGGCAGTTTTAACTTTTTTTTTTATGGTATAAGGGGGCAAACGAGCAGTTGTAGCCATTTTCATGACTACCGACGCCCATAGACATCTGCATAGAGACTATACAGATGCGCTGCCCCCCTTTCTCCTCCCACCTCCATGGGCCACCGGCTACTTACACACCGCACGAAACGCGACAGCACAGCTGTCACTTCACGCCGGTCTCGTGTAAGCGAGAGGTACCTCCCCGGTCGTGCCGGCCCAATTCGGCTGCATGCAAGCATGCAGCGTGGCACTAACTCTTACTAAACTTAGTTTATTGTTGCCTAATTATGGATGAATAAACTTCAAACACATAATATATTAGGTTTAGAATACGTATGTGGGCCAGATACCACTAAAAAAAAAACTCAACGATGTCAGGTAGGTGGGATATTTTGTGATCGCGGGCCATCTTGATATGGACTGAGGATCGGATGCGGACCGCGGGACGTATTGCTGACATCACATACAGTTTAGTGATAATTATATCGTCAGGATTCGTACGCCTAGCGGAGACCGGATTCTACACATCTTGTTGTCTATGGATGTCTCTATGATAGCCCACCATCAAATTACCATCGTCTCCACGATTGCCTCCTCTACAATAAAACGTAAATCTCATAGATACTAGTATCGCGGTGTTTGAACTCGGACTCCTCTGAAATTGCTCCAGTGACTTACGAAATTTTCCGCGTGCATTTCGCTCGGTCTGAGAATAGGTCGTTAATTATATTTCATTACGATATTTCCACGGACGAAACAGAAGGAAAACAAGCTAATGACGTGTGTAGGTACATGCGGTAAATTGTGATACATATTATGTGTTCTTCATATTTATTTGTAAAGATGGAGGATCGCTGTATGCAAGTGGGATGTGACCGCAATCTACGGCGCTCTACGGGGGGCTCTAATGTCCAGCTGTAGACGCACTCCAGCTGATAGAAAGAAAGAAAGAACGATGGGAAAAAAGAAAAAGTGAAAGAAAAAAGAAAGAAAGAAAACACATTTATCTGACCACAAACAAGAGATAGACATTCACATGACACAACGAACAATAATTTAAAAGCTATATCGCCGTAAAGTGACAGCTGTGCTTTCGTGTTTCGTGCAGTGTGCAAGTAGCCGATGGCACATGGGGCGGTCCGTTCCCTTACTGCAAAAAAGCTAATAATTTGCATCTAGGATGCGTCAAATTGGTTAATGATGATCTATACTTCTATATTACTTAATAATATAAAGCTAAAGAGTTTGTTTCTTTATTTGTTTGTTTGAACGCGCTAATCTCTGGAAATACTGGTCCGATTTGAAAAGTTCTTTCAGTGTTGAGGACATACGCGTGTCAAACACTAGTCTAGTAGTGTTATAGTTCCGTACCTGTGAGCAGCTCCGCCAGTATACACCCCAGCGACCACATGTCGATGGGCATGCCGTACTTGGCGCCCATCATCACCTCGGGCGCGCGGTAGAACCTCGACTGGATGTACGTGTACACGCGCTGGTGTTCGTAGCACGAGCTGCCGAAGTCTATCACCTGCGGACAGACAAACAAACAACATTACATTTTATATACACAAAGGTATAATGGCTAAGGTAATCACTAATCAGTAATCACACCAAGCTTATCTAGTCCCTAGCTTGTATTACAATAGATATATATTATGAAGATATAGACGGAAACTAGGACTAGATAACTGATATAATATAGTTTTCCTTTTTATTAACTTAAGAACTAACTTGTCTTTTTCTTTTCTTTTTTTTTTGTCTAACATAGACATAAGATTTTTATTGTAGAAATACATATCACGCACATATAAACATCCCTGAGCCGGGCGGTATACGAACCAGTATCTTTTAAACTTATTCAAGCATATATTGATTGCTCTTTAATATTTCAATAGAATAACTAACACGGTCTTTAATTTCTGTGTCAAAAAGATGTCATAAACACAAACTTAGTGGTTTATGTTATCTAATAACAAATACTTTTTGTAAATTTCTTAAAATGCTAAATAAATTAAAAAAAAGAAAGATTAATAACACTTTAACAGCCGGTAGTTTTAAAGTGTATATTTTCATATATTTTGAAGCATGGATGGTAACATATCGGAATATTACAGTCCGGACAATAATAAACAGAGACTGTTTACTGTGTGTTACTGTGTTTTTCGCCCACGTTGTCCAATTTTTTTTTATTACATCGGCACAAACTAGCGCGGTAGCACTGAGGCCGCGCTCAAATAAAATCGTCCGTCTCGCCTACCCGCCGTCCCGGATATCGATATATTATAAGTGTGCATGTAGCTAAAGAAGTACACTATGATGTGGTTAACCTTTCCGTTTACACCCGTGGTTTAACTTTAACTGAATGGATTAAGTCTCTAAACGTATAAAATAACAAATGTTTAAACACATGGCGGATGACACGGTAGCCGTGTAGTCTAATCGTATGGCGTATGACACGGCTGCCGTGTCACGACGTATTTGTACGCCGCCACCGCTCAGAGTTTTAGAAAATGTTCGCCGCAGCGAAACGGTTAATAGATAATAACGTCCTGAGCACGCAATTTTTAATGAAATGATATGAGAGTGAGTGACGTACTAAAGGCGTGATCCGCGTCCGGAAACAACTTCATAGTACCGAACCCAGTTCGTCGTTGGCTGTTAAAGTGTTACGCATCTCAAAAGTATCCTCTGTGTGAACCAAGTACCTATTCAAAATAATAAAACGATAAAAACACCAAATAACAAACTCCGGCTCGATAGAATAAATACAAAACAGCGCCCAGTGCGCGTACAGAGAATCAGGTTATATGTTGTCTGTGTTTATTACAACTACTCTCATTTACTAGATTTACTGCCGGGAGTACCTGTTACTAATGTATTCACGTTAGCACGATGTAAATTCGAACGCCTCCAATTGATGTTTTCCTCATAATGTTCCTACGCACCTAAATGCCTAGTTGGTTAATGCGACTATGTCTGTATTGGTAAGGTATTCTTTTACGTGCGTTTGACTTGGGGAATAAGATGGTGAGTGCGTTACAAAAATGTGTTGATCGGGCGAGGTCGGAACGTAACGGAAGTTGTCATTCAAATTCAAAATTCGAATTCGATCTAAGTGAAACTTTTTCGTATTTAATAATAAATATATCATGTGACATATTATGTCATTGCAACTATGGTAATGAATTTGTGTATTAAATAATAAATCAATAATTCAGTTTTACTTCAGTTGTGTGGTCTAAAGCACACACATTTTTTAACCAAAAAAAAAAAGTATTATGTATAGGTACAAATTATACCCCACACTAGGATTCCCTGTGTTGTAGGTTTTTTGGACACACACATTTTTTGGACCTGAACTTATGCTGTGGAAGCGAAGAAAAGCCTAATACATTCACCTGGTTGCTAGTGCTCGTCAGGCAACAAGAGTCGAGTACTAGTAAGTTAACCCTGATCATTATTTTACACGTAGTAATGGGGTGACACAAAGCAAATTGAATTGGGATCGCTTTTGCACCCATTTTTTCAAAAGAAGGGTTTAAATCCAGCGCACAGGGCCGAGGTTTAGGCTGGGTATCTGAATACATGGATTCAGTTTCTTACAAGGACTTATCAGCCACAGGAAAGGCCAGCCCTGCTTTACTCTAAAGGACCAGCGGTATCTCACCATGCACTAAAAATACGACAATATCTATCACTTTGCGATGATATCTCGTCAGCCAGAGAGATGTAACAATAACAACAAAATAGTCCTGTCTACTTTTCGAAAGACACCGGCAAGCCAATTAAAAATATAACCTGTATACTATAACCTAACATCAAATTGAAAAACATAAACCTTACACACACACACTCAGATGATTAAGCTACTACTACACACACTAGCGTGATCAAGACATATCTCACAATACCTCATAAAATCTGACAAGTCGTTTCCGACCATGTGTGTACAAACAAACACACGAAAAACGTCACCCCCTTGACGTAGTCGGGTAAAAATAAATACCTGTGTACAAAACACGCGGCGCTTACAAATATTTAGACTCGTATACGTGCAGCGAGTCGGTTTGGGGAAACAAATCGCGAGTAACTGCGTCTGAGAATCGATTAAGTATCGATCGGTGCGCGGCTTGCGCGCTAGTGTTTAGTATACAAGACAAGTGCGCACGCGTCCCGAGCACGCTTTACATCGCACGATATCGTTACCATGTGCTTTATTATGTTGACTGTACGAAAAAATAGCAACATGTATATATAATTTACTAGCTTTTCCCCGCAGCTTCACTCGCGGTGAAGCACTTCAACAAATATAAATGGGTCATTCCATCGTTTCGGGTGTTACAGTTCAACTCATAAAAAAATATTTTTAATATATCCCTATTAGGTTTTTTGTTTGCAATTATATCTTAAACTGAGCGTTTTCTATTGTATTTCTAATAAGTGTAGTAATAAATGTTAAATCCTTATTGAATCTTTAGTTACAAGACCAAAAGTATGCGTTTCGGGTGTTACTTGATTCTGCCTCCACTTGCTAACCAGTCCGACTTTAATGCGAAATTTAGCGAATTTTCTTAGACAACATATTATAAAAATAACAACAGCCATACATGATGAATTGTGCTACATTAATCTTAAACAAAATCCACTAAAAGAGTTGTATTTTTTATTTTATTGAAGTAAAAATCTGTTTCGGGTGTTACGAAAGGTTTGTTTCGGGTGTTACGAGTACAAACTCCATACAAAATCGAAGCTCATTTTTTATGAATTATGACATATTTATTAAAGATTTTTATATAAAATGAAAAAGAAAACAAAACAATCGTATAAAATAATCTTTTTTTTGCTAAATTTTCGAGATTTTGCCTATTTTTCGAAAACATCCATAGCATCTGAAAATTCGTAATAAGTACGGTATCCTTTAATTTTCAGAGCAGGATGAGGTAAAATATTAATAATATTTTCATATGGCACGTCGCATATATCATTTTCATCTGGTACAAAAATGACGATTTGCCGATTTTTATTTCTGGGCGAACTTCTTTAAAATATTCAAAAGCACGCCATAAATCGCAAAAATTAGAAATTATACATATAACCGGCAACATATATCATATAATTGCAATAAAATAGGCTATATAGTAAGGAAATAAACAATCCTAAAACTCTGTAACACTCGAAACGTTTCGGGTGTTACAATTTTTTATCATCTAAAATCACTTCAAAAAGTTGACATACGTTGAGCAAAGTCGTAAACTTGAAACATCCATGACATAGCCCCACTTTGACAAAATATCAGAATATAAGCATTTCTAAATAAAGACAAAATCATAAATATGTCTGTTTTACGTTTCGGGCGTTACATAAACGACGCGGTACGGAAAACGCTTTGAAAAAGGTCCGGAAAGCCATTATTTTTCAGTTTTAAAAACAGTCATCAAAACTTGAATGCATGACCTTAAAATACAATGTGAAAACACAAGGCAAATTACAGTAATTTTTTTTTTACAGTGTTGCCAATTGCCGGTCCAAAAATACCTCTTAAACCAAAGAGCCCATGTTTACTGTTTGATGTTAAAAATATTGAAAAATAGTTACTCAAACAAAAAAAAAATATGTATACATCGTAGTTTGGAATGTTTTCTGTCGACATGACATAGAATCAAAGTTAAAGGAGAATATAATTTTTTTCACACGCGGTATCGTTTTGTCATGGAAACACCCAAATATCAATGACCATTACATTCAAATAGAACTGCAATAAAATTCCACAGTAATTTTTTTGACCCTTCTATTCTTATTGTTCTTTAAATAAAAGGTATGTCATTTCTAATATCTCTAAATGTACCAAATTTCATGATGATCGGTTGATTGTTTTGACTTCAAAGCGTACCTTTTTTTTTTTATGTTATAGGAGGGCAAACGAGCAGCCGGAGCCATTTTCATGACTACCGACGCCCACAAACATCCGCACAGAGGCTATACAGATGCGCTGCCCTCCTTTCTCCTCCCACCTCCATGGACCACCGGCTACTTACACACCGCACGAAACGCGACAGCACAGCTGTCACTTTACGCCAGTCTCGTGTAAGCGAGAGGTACCTCCCCGGTCGTGCCGGCCCAATTCGACTGCATGCAAGCATGCAGTATGGCACTATCTCTTACTACCTGACAAACAAACTTACATTCACACTTATAATATTAGTATAAGTAGCTAAGGCTAACATATTCACAAGTAAAAAAACCTTTATAAGAACCAATGAACACATGCCTGTTTCAACGCTCAATCTGCTGTTTGTAAAACTTGGACAACATGTCGAGCCATTACCGCCGACTTAGCGTAAGCGACATTTTTTCGAAAATGCTTTTTTTATCGTAATCGACATTTTAAACCATAACGGACCTTGCTCTATCATAATTTCCCGTCTAGATACGTTACTTTTTGAGATATAACAAAAGCTAATTTTATCTTAAGCACAACTATTTATCCAATATTAACGTTACCAACAATATCAATATTTATCGTAAATTACACAACTAATCATTAATTTTAGTGCAACCGACCCAGCTTTTTGTCGTAACCGACAGAGTCCATGGCGATCGCGTCGGTTAATATAAACAAAGTATCTTAAATACGTTGAAACCTAAGAAATTTCCATACCCACTTATTGTCTTTTTGTGACGAAGGAAGGAAGGAGGAAGAGGGAAGGAGGGTAACGCATCTGTATAATAAATATGTGTGGATTTCTATGGGCATCGGAAGTCATCAAGAAGTTTCGATTGCTCGTTTGCTCCCCATACTATAAAAAAAAAACTAATTAACCGCTTACTATGTAGCTGCCGTGTGTAGCACAATACATTTCATGACATCTATCCTTAGAAATAGTCATGATGTTTTTAATTTTAATATGAAATAAAACTAAGAAATTAATTAAGTTGTTTTTTATAGCATAGGGGGCAAACGAGCAGTTGGGTCACTAGATGTAAAGTGATCACCGACGCCCACAGACATCCGCAAAATCAGAGGTCTAACAGACGCGTTGCCGACCTTTGAGGAAAGAATACGCTCTTTTCTTGAAGATCCCTAGGGCGTATCGAACCGGAAATACCGAGGGGAGGGGGGAGCTGATTCTAAATTAAAATGGTGCGTAGGATGAAATTGCGCTTATAGCGCACAAAAGTGGACTTCGGAGGATCTAGGTGGTGACGGTGGAATTTGGAATTTCGGCGCGAAGTCCTATAGTAGAATTCAGCTGCGGGTATTAATCTGAACAATTCCTCGCAACACTCCCCGTGATAAATACGATAGAAGATCCACAGCGAGCTGACATCTCTACGTAAGGCAAGAGTATCATGCTGGCGGGAGAGACACTGGTTATCGAAGATTCGAGTCTCTCTTAGTTGTATACGGTCAAATGGAATGAGCTGATATTGCGTGGCTCCCGCCCAAAGATGAGAGCAGTACTCCATGTGCGGTCGGACTTGGCGATTTGAAAAGTTGCAGCCAATGGGCTGGTGTGTAGTACGGCTTCGTCCTGCCGATCACACCTAGCTTTTGCGACGCTAATTTAGCCTTCGCTTCCAAGTGACCGCGAAACTGAACGTTACTCGATATGTCGACGCCCAGTATTCCAATGCTAGCTGTAGCTGCTATGAGGGGAGTATCCTGGAATCGAGGAGACAAGACAAAGGGTGTTAATTTAGCGAGAAAATTGTGTTTTTTAAGGTTGAATTGGACTAAATTTAGTCGGCCCCGTTCCGAAACATCGCATAAGCTCGACTCGATTTCAGACACAAGTTTGTTCCGGCACTCGTTGGCTTCGGTTTCAAGCATGTCATTTATATGCAAGGGAAACAAAGTGGGTGACAGAACACAGCCTTGTGGAACGCCAGCATTGACACACATGAGGTCCGAGCATGCGCCGTCGACTACGACCTTAATGCTCCGGTCTGTCAAAAAGCTGGCGATCCAGTCGCAAAGTTTCACAGGTACCCCAAAAGCAGGAAGATTGGAAAGAAGAGCTTTGTGCCAAACCCGATCAAAGGCTTTTGCTATATCCAGACTAACCGCCAACGCCTTCCCCTTTAATTCAACAGCTTCCGCCCATCGGTGCATTAGGTAAGTTAAGAGGTCACCAGCAGAGCGACCCAACAGCAAAGAAACAGTACTGACGATCGCTGAGCAGCTGGTGTTCCTCTATTTACCGCAGGAGCTGGCTGTTGATTTCCAGTTCCTTGGGACGATGCCAATAGAGTAGGAGTACCGGAAAAGATGGGTTAAGACAGGTGTCTACTCGGGGGCACATCTATTACTATTGGAAACTTGTGTCCGAAGTCGAATCTCTGTTAGACAAAGTCTCGGAATGGGGACGACTTAATTTAGTCCAATTTAACCCCACTAAGACACAAGTTTGCGCGTTTACCACTAAAAAAACCCCATTCGACGTATATCCTCGTCTTCAGAATACTCTTCTAATAGCCTCAGCTATATCGGTATACTTGGTGTCGACATATCGAGTAACGTTCAGTTCCGCGGTCACTTGGAAGCGAAGGCTAAATTTGCCTTTAAAAAGCTGGGTGTTCTCAGCAGGGCGAAGCAGTACCTACTTCATGCCAGCGCATGTGCACTATACAAAGCACAGGTACGACCGCACATGGAGTACTGCTCTCACCTTTGGGCTGGAGCCCCTCAATATCAACTCGCTCCATTTGACCGCATCCAACGTAGATCGACTCGAATCGTTGATGATCAATATGTATCCGATCGGCTTGATTCTCTGGCGTTACGGAGAGATGTAGGCTCGCTCTGCATTTTCTACCGTATTTACAACGGGGAGTGTTCCGAGGAGTTGTTCGGGTTAATACCCGCAGCGAAGTTTAACTTTAGGATCTCGCGGCAGAACTCCAAGTTCCACCGCCACCACCTAGATGTCCCAAAGTATACAACTATGCGTTTCAGGCACAATTTCTTACCACGTGCAACATCACTATGGAACGCTGCCACAATCAGTATTTCCGAACCCATACGATCTGGGGTTCTTCAAGAAAAGAGCTTACTCATACTTAAAAGGCTGGCAACGCGCCTGCAAAGCCTCGAGTTTTGCAGATGTCTATGGGCGGCGGTACTCATCTACCAACTGCTCGTTTGCCCCTATTCCTATATAAAAAAAAGAGACTTGGAAGCAAAATTATACTTCTTTTTTAGTGCGCTGGTATTTATGTCCTGAGATGTCGCCGCTTTGATGATCAGATCAACGTCAAATTGGGTTTCTTGTAATATATAATTATAAGTAGCTATAATTATAATTATATTTCAACGTTAAATAATAAATTAATTATAAGATATTTAACATTTAAAAAAAAAACTCTTCGGGAATATTTAAAATTTACTAATTTTATTGGTGCATAATTTATCTCAAACGCCTCCATCTAGTCATTGTATCTGTCTTTGGTGACAGCAAAAGTATTGTAAGCGCCAAAAAACCCTTATAGCCCCATTTTTATTATATTTTTTTGTTATTATAATTTAAATCATAAATAAATATGGCTATATAGTAAATTTCAAATCGATTGCACTATTATTAGTAGAAATAATCAAAAAAAACCGTCTCCTGTAAAATTTGGTTTTTGTCGCTTACGCTAAGTCGGCGGTAATGGCTCGATGTATCTAATATATAAAATTCTCGTGTCACAATTTTCGTTGCCATACTCCTCCGAAACGGCTTGACCGATTCTCATGAAATTTTGTGAGCATATTGAGTAGGTCTGAGAATATGCCAACATCTATTTTTCATCCCGATATTCCCACGGGATCGAAAGTTACGAGGGTGAAACCGCGGGGCGCAGCTAGTGTATGTATAAAACGGGCGTTTTGGGGTTTATTGAAGGAAGCTTTGTCCAGCAGTAGATCGATAATAACTGATGATGATGATGAAGATCGTATAAAAAACTTTCTTGTTATTCGTTATTATAGAGAATAAAACTCTTTGTAATCAATACAAAAAGTCTTACACGATAATCAAATAATTAAAAATTTCGACGGGACTCGGGCCAAAGCTTTAGAACATCCCTGCACTGCACCTGAATCATACCATCGCGTCGTGACCGAGTAAATACCCTTTCACGCACATGATAAGGATATCATCACCTTTTGCGTGATATACGTTAACATTTGTATAACACATACCTACAACAGCGTTAGAGTGCTTACATAGAGAAACACGTTACCGGTACCGACAAAACCTGTACGGTCGATACCGGTAAAATTAATGTTATCGATAACAGAATATTACCGGTATCGACTCGTACAGGTTATGTCGGTACCGGTAAACCTGTTCTCTATGTAAGCGCCCTTACTCCATAGTCATCAAACGTATATAAAAAGCCTTCCGATATCGTGTAGCAGTGCGGAAGGTATAAAGCAGAGGCCACACTGTACTTAAAACTGACGCACATTCATTACACTGCACGGACCATTGTAGTGTGACATGTAAACAAAGCGTTATTGATAAAAATAGTAAAGTTTAATGGATACCGGGAAAGTAGCAATTTGTATTGATGATAGACACGTTCAGAATAAGAATCATTTAGTATGAGGTAGTACCACGCTGCATATGCAGCCGATTTGTGCCGGCACGACCGGGGAGGTATCTTTTGCTTAAACGAAACCGGTGAAGTAAAAGCTGTGCTACATTTCGTGCGGTGTTAAGTAGCCGGTGCCTAGAGGGAAGAGGAGGATGGAGGGCAAAGCATCTACATAACCCATATGTGGATGTATATATCTGTACCCCCTTATACTATGAAACAATTACGATATACATAATGTAATAAATACACACAAATTAAATGGAGAAAAAGAGAAAAACAAAACAAAAGAAATAACAATGTTATGTGTGCCACAAATTGGTTCCAACGTTACGAGAAAGGGATACTTATGTAAATTGAATGTAGATATTTTTTTCCATGGATTATCACTTTTTTATCCATCTCTATCATTTGTGAGTTGTTTATTTCATTTTAAATTATTTCGCCTCGTTTTTGCTATTTTTAAAGGGTCTCCGCGTAGGTCTGATTGGGTTAGGTTGAGTATGCTCTGCGACATACATAATATTTATACGAGGGTCCAGACAAATCATTACATTTTGACAAACACTGATTTTTGTTTGACACTTTTGACACACAACGTTTAAAAATATATACTTATACAAAACACATTTGAAATCAAATTAGTACTTTCCTTTTTTCAACGGATAAAAATCTCTTTTACATCTTGGTCTAGTTCACACTCTGATTTTCATAGACTAGACTCTAGCCTATGAAAATCAGAGTGATATATCCTATGGAGATTGATTTGAGACATAGACCAAAGATAACTTTCTTTTGCAGTACACGGAGGCAAAAGATCAGTTGGGATTTCGAGATGACCTACCGACACACATAATTGTGACACAGATGGGCCAACCGCAACGCAATATGCCACCATCCCTTGTAGAATCTTTACTCTTTCTACGATTCCTATTACGATATAACCAAATGTATCTACCTATACAATAATGATAATGGCCCGCCTAAAATAAATCAAACATAAAGTCATCAACAATAATGACAACAATATATCGTACATAAAGAGGGCACGCATTAAATATGTACGCCAGAGAAATATGCGACGAATATTATTTACGATTATGTATCTCTATACTTTCACCTGTCCTTTGAATACAGGATTCTGAGAAAAAGTAAATAAATTATTTAGAGCACATACCTCTAGACCAGTGGTTCTCAAACCTTTTTGATGGCGGAACACATTTGAAGAGAAAAATTTTTGACGGAACCCAAATTAAAAGAATGTTATGTGCATTCTTTGATTTCGATTGATTCTCTGAATCAGGACATTGATGGATAGTATTTTTTTCTCATTATTCCTATTTTCTCGCGGAACCCCCACAAAGGCTTTGCGGAACCCTGGGGTTCCGCGGAACACACTTTGAGTATGGCTGCTCTAGACAAACGTCGGTCCAGTTACATTAATAATAAATAAGAGGAGCGTTTTATGCATAGAACTTAACCTTAATTGCTTCGTTTTATTTATCTAAGTGTATTCGTAGGTGATTTTTATTTAAAACTTATAGCTTAAGCATTTGGGAGTAAACGTTTACTTTCTTCGTTTCTGTTACTTGGTTGAACTGCTTCGTGGTCTTGTGATATCTCTATGATCTAGGTTCATGGGTGTCCGATTAAAATATGTTGGGATATTGCAATCATATTAATATTATAAAGGCGAAAGTTTGTATGTTTGTTTGTTTGTTACTCCTTCACGCAAAAACCGCTGAGCCGATTTTCATGTAATTTGGCACACACATAGAGGGTAACTTGGATTAGCACATAGGATAGTTTTATTCCGAAAAAATGTTCATATGGGATGCCATGGGATGATTTCCTATTTTCAACGGGATCAAAATTTACGCGGGTAAAACTAGCTACGGCAGCTAGTATGCAATATAAGTAGGCAAAGCCGAGAACTAAGTTTCCATGTTTATCTCTAGATTGGACAACAAAGTCCTTGTTTCACAAGACACACAACGTAATCAAAAAAGCATTGCCAATAAGTCACATATTGCTGAAACTAAAGTGTGCCACGGGGATGCAGCCAAAAACGTCGAGCATAAAAAAGGGAACACTGGAATTCCTGTAAATCCTGCGGGCCAGGACAGTAGAAAATTAGGGGCGCTAAATGAAAACGAAGTGCCGGCCCCGTTATACTTCTCGGAAGCTCCTGGCGGCCCGCCAGCGATCACCTTAGCTGGTGCGAACAATGATGTACTGGCTGCGGTGTACTGTGACTAATGATTGGTGATGCAATCACAGGCTTCGGTAAAGTAGTAAAGGTAAAGCTATTAACGGCAATCAAAATCAGTTAAAATGTAAGTATGTAATGTATCTAAAGAAAATCCTATATTACGATATTTGTCCAATAATTATTCCGAAATTTTTGATAAAAACCAACCAAAAAATCTTTGCATCATTTTTCCCAAACCGTTTTTAGTGAAATACTACACAGATATCTTCCTAGCTATGTCCAATTGTGTAATAAAAATAAAGGAGTAGGTGACGAGGCCACTTAAACTATCGCGCTCGAGCATCGAGTGGCACGAGGAATTCCACGGTCCTTCAGGCCATGATAATAACAGTTTAATTCTATTTGTTGTTGTTTGTGTTTTCAATTTAACTATTATTATCTTATTAACTATTATCGAGATGTATCTCTCCTTTCTATGGGGGTCGGATTTTTCGCTCCTAACGTAGTCTCGTCGAGCTTTCATAGCAATCCGATAGAAATGTATTGAGCTTTTTTTTTTTACGGTATAGGGGGGCAAAAGAGCAGTCGGAGCCATTTTCATGACTAGCGACGCCCACAGACATCCGCATAGAGGCTATACAGATGCGCTGCCTTCCTTTCTACTCTCACTTCCATGGGCCACCTGCTACTTACACACAGCACGAAACGCGACAGCACAGCTGTCATTTTACGCCGGTTTCTGTAAACCACCCCGGTTGTTCCGGCCCAATTCGACTGCGCAAGCATGCAGTGTGGCACTACCTCTTACTGCATCTTTTTTTTGTTTCCACAGCAAGAGTTCAAACCCGAAGTAAGTAGTTTCTAATATTATCTGTGCCGGTTTTATTTTAGAGTGAAAACTGTTAGACGCAGCTTTCATCACCGTGGCCAGATGAAACACTATCCACTGTTTGGGTTACTCAATGTTTTTGTAGATCGTAACCCATTTGTTACTCGGTAACTGTAACGTTTCGTCAGCTTCGCAAACATTCATCCTCACATCCTACTAATATTATAAATGCGAAAGTTTGTATGTTTGTTTGTTTATTTGTTTCTTACTCCTTCACGCAAAAACTGCTGAACCGATTTTCATGAAATTTGGCACACACATAGAAAGTAACTTGGATTAACACAAAGAGCAGTTTTTATTTCGGAAAAATGTTCCTATGGGATGCCATGAGATGATTTTCTATTTTCCACGGGATCGAAATTTACGCGGGTGAAACCGCGGGGCGCAGCTTGTTGGTTTATAATACTGAATAATAATATAAACTGGCTATGCCCAATGGCTTTGACCTGTGTAAAACATGTCCCTCGTTTGTTATTGTATATCACTTATCAGCTTATTTTTCCCCAAATCGTATCAGCAACTTTTCGCCATTGTAGATCCATGGTAAGAAGGTACTTTATAAGTTTTATGGCAGAGGGACAGTCAGATCTGTTGAACCACAGACTACTCCATTGCCCGCAACGCCCCACTTCACTCTGGCCAAGCTCTTGTGCGTCCAACGATGTTGCTACAGCAGATATCCGGCAGAGTTCTAGTCTGATAAAATCCCAGCTGAACCACTGACTAGTTTTTTTTTCTTTTGAGATACAGTAAAATAATAATAGTAAATGATTCACGTTCTATAAACCGAAGATTCATTCACGGATAGTGACTGGACTGTCGCCGGGTTGGCGCCATTAACGAAACTACTTCCACATTAAATCCGAACGCTTTATCAATGTTATGAATAGTCATTAGCTAATTTAAATAAAACAGTGGATATCAATATTATTAGGAGACTCATTTCTATTTAACATCTAATAGGGCAGGCGCAGGTGTAAATGAGTGTATATAATGTGAGGAACAGCTGAGAGCATCAACTATAGGAAACTGAGTGTTGCCCGGCAGCTGTTATGATTCCTTACTCCTTTCTCTTCCCCGCATCCCGGCTCATGGTAAGTAGTACAAGGTAACCGCTCGGTTGCTAGTAGGTACCTAACTACCTACATATTTCTTTATTGTGCGTGATTAAGTAAGAAATTTCCGTACATATATATCTAAACTTTATTATAGAAAGTAGAATAAAAGACGACAATTTTATAAACTGAAGCTATATTGTTGGCGGACATAGAAATACGGCGACCGACATTATTTAGCATCATGCTAAGTGCCGCCATACGGGCGGCTAAGCGATGCGAAGAAGGGAAAGGACTTCTTCTTATTATTGTTCGCTCGGCTAAAAGAATCCGAGCATAGCTGCCGATCCTCAATTTATGCATACTCAACTACCTCTGGCGCCTGCTCCACGCATAGCAATGTTATTATTAAAAAATCTCATTAGTTTTACTTTCTCGTCGTTTTCACTGGCCGGCGATTGTAACGCATAAAAGTAAACATTAAAAGCGAAATTTAGATAACACTCGCTGTAATGGAGGCGGAATGTTATCATTAAATTATTATTTTTTTCGTAAATTCGCTTTCGTAAATTTGCGCGTTTCTATCACTACATATTTTATAGTTAACGTATATTATGGGGTTATACATCTAACTATATTACGAAGTGATCCTGGTAGTACCGATAGTTTTGTTAGTAGTTGTAGTTACTAAACTTTATAGCAGTGGTTCTTAATCTTTTAGTCCTGAGGGCCCATTTCGCAAGCCGCGTACCGCCCAGTTGCTTGATCTGGAGGTATAATGTAGGAATAATGTTGAAGATATGACGCGCTCGGGTCAAGTTGTGTTGACTCTTGTTACTTATTTATTGGCATGGTTCGCGGACCACTTGAGACGCTTCCAGGTACCACTAGTGGTCCGCGGACCACCAGTTGAGAACCACTGCTTTATAGTATAACGGAGGAGAAAGGGATGTCCATAGACATCCGTTTCATTGTTTTGTAGATACGTTGTCCTTCTTTCCTACTCCCTTCCTATGATCCACCTCTAAAGCCACTCCCCAAAACTCACACACACACACAAACTGGTCACCGTTGTTCCCTCTTCTTTGTTCCTCTAAATAATAAAATCGTACGCGATAATAAGATTACTCCAACTTTATGAAAGCCATTGTTTTTGTTCACGTGGAAGCCATTGCAAAGGATTTAAGCACGCCAAATGTTTTTCAACAAGGTTTTGATTCTAAACGTTTTAACGTGTTATTTTTCAATCTCCAACAAAAAAAATAATACTTTCAGTGAAAGCCTACGTCCTGTTATTTTTTAAAGCCCTTTAGCCGCTAAACTGATTTGCTCAAAATGAAAGTGTAAATACTTTTTACGTCGGAAATCCTTTTATGAATTTCCACAGCACCTGGGTGAGGTACGAAAATAAAAAAAAATCGGCCAAGTGCGAGTCGGACTCGCACACCGAGGGTTCCGTACGAACGACAGGTATAGGGCGACATATTATACCAGAAACTAAAATAACTTGGTTTTTCATAGCATTTGTATGAACGACAAAGTTGTATTTGCGTTTTTTGAATATGTGAAATATTGAATATTTCTCAAAAACTAATAATGATATCTCGCTCAAACTAATTTTCGTTGATAGTTTTCATTGAGAGCTACAGCATATATATTTTTTAGATTTCCCACTCTCTTATTTTAAAAGTTAGAGGGGGGGGAGGGGGGACACACTCATTTTTCCACTTTGGAAGCGTCTATCTTTCAAACGACTTATTTTGACGAAAAATAGTTTTAGTAACCTTAATGTCATTTTTAAAGACCTATTCACAGACACCCCTCACATAGAGGTTGGATGAAAAAATACCAGAGTGTGGTTGTAAAGTATGTCCCAGCTGTAACGGTTCGCTACCATCCTAATCGAGCCCTTGACATTTAAACGAAAAGGCATTGGAACACTACCTAGCAAGAGTACGAAATTGGAACCGACAATACGTGCTGCCGATCGTGTTAAAGGGAGGAACGTGACCGGGGTCCAGAAGCACCCTGACCCTTTTGCCACGTGCAAAACGAATCTTGTAATAAAAAAAAAAAAAAAAGTAAACTAACACACTGACATTCCAGAAAGCCGGCAAAAATGGGACCATGAAAAAAATTACAAGTGCGCTAAAATACTTATTTTTATTTTTAGAAAATCTACAGACCTTAAAGCTAATTATCGAACTATACCAACATAAACCATACGTTTAATTATGGATGTATTTATACCTAGCACAGAGTAGAGAGTCCAGTGTACATTCATTTAAAAAATATTTTTCACAGCAATTTCATTCGCATCACTTACTCCTCTTTCCATCGCTAAACGTTGCTCGGATAAATCTACAAACAATAAAAACCAATGGACTTTTATTATGTGGCCATTAACACACATTCTACAACTATGTAGTTACATCTCGAAGAAGGTTTTAATGTCATATTCATTACGATTTAACACGGCAATAAGTAGCACGATTAAATTTATGTGCAGACATTGCTTTCTTTTTATATCTAGAGATAAAAGGGCGTAACTGATATCGCGCCGAAAGTGGGGCGTGTGCACCATCTGTATGGGCAATTTTTACTTTGGTTTCATATAGGGAGCCTTGGTAGACTAGATCACGACGAATACAGTTTTGAAGCCGGCCATTAACAATGACCATGACAATGATTTTCAAAATAAACGCCATCCGATTTGAATTAAACGAACCTATATCCCAGAAATATTAATAGAAAAAAATAAGGTTTTTCTTTATGGCAGGACCAAGACCAATTTGCTCATACTATGCATCACGAAACGCGGTAACATAACTATCTCTAACGATATCATGTGGGCGCATATGGGGAGGAAAGGTACCCTCCCGTAGTGCCACCCCGATCCTGCTGCACTACAGCAGTGACACTACCTATTATTAAAACTCAGTGGCGTCTATGTCCAGCTAGCCAGCAATACGCCAATAACATCTGATGTTAATTACAGTCACTAAAAGCTGCAAATCATGGACACCCTAATTCACCAGTGTGTTAATAGGCGCATTACGTAGAAAAACATCAATTAGAACGAATGAAGACATCAAAGAAAGCCAATAAAGAATGTAAAAGGCACACAAATTATACGAACGAAAACAATTACATAATTATTTCGACATTAAAATATGGATGAGTAAAATACTAAATAACAAAGGAATAAACAAATATCTATTTTATTTGATATATAAAATTGGCCAAACCGGGACTTAAAGGAGAATTTATTAGCTGTCGTATAGAATTGTACCTTTAAATTGAATGTTAGGCAATACGTTAAAAATTACATCCCATCTTCTTGAATGTTTTTTATATTTGTTCCTAATAAAATTTGACAGAGACATCTTGAGTAGCACATTCGGGATGAAAACAAAATGGTGAAGAGTAGGGTATAAAGTTTTCTTTATTTTAGTTCGGAATACATTACAAATTCCTACAATACAAAGCGCTGGCTTGACTCCTTCGAAGCGTTGCTCAACTCAGTAGATCAGTTATCAAAAGTTAAGCAACGCTTGGCAAGAACGACATCGTGATAGGTGTCCGTCCGATTGTGATTTCATCAAGCGGCTTAAGTTCTTTGCAAGCAACTAAAAGCCAATACCCGATAGAACTGATGTGATTACAACAATCAGTCTTAAAATAAACATAAGCTATTTGTTAATGAAAATAAAAATATGTCTCATCCAATAAACAATTCATCTACATAATATTTTAATGTCTGACAGTGATTTCAAAAATGGCACAAAAAAAAAACATACTTAACTTCCTTAAAAACCTAAGTGTATGGGTTTACTATATAGGTTTTTAACAACAGTGTGTCATTTTTGTGATACTAACACCTAATGCAATAATTTAAAAAAAATACGAAATAATCTCTGGAACTGAATCTATTGATTTTCGCTGAAATGTTTCATAGGGCAGGACATAGGCTACATTTTATTTCTTAAACTAGCAGTCCGATTTACAGGCAAAGCCTGGTCCTTTCGCTAGTATACACCCTATAAGGTATATGTTCCAACCTACTGCATTAAGCACTAGTAAAATTTTGTTCACTTCAAATTATTACATGCCTTATCTCCAATCTCGCACCACCGAGTGCTCCCACGTAGACATCGGCGAATTTACAAAAAACTTCGCCACAATTAATAATTTCACACACGTCATACGTCTAGACGGAGAGTGAAACAAAGCGAACGTTCCTCACTTTTATGGCAATTTTATGGACGATAATAACTAACTTATAGCGGTAAAGACATTGTATCAATCTTCTTCTTTGTATTGAAAAAAACTTTGTGTCAGGTACACGTGAATCGAGAACGAACGCGATTCTAAAGCGAGAGAAACGTAAAAGTGCCTGGGACCAACAAGCAGTTAGATCCTTCTGGTGACTAGCGACTTTTGTAACCATCAACATACGAGTTCATGCAGACGTCACACTTTCCAGTATTATCCGTCAGGCCATCGGAAACTCACACACCGAGACGCGACATAATAGCTATCGCTTTCCGACAATATCATATGAGAGAGGGTTCCCTCATAATTTCCTAGGTTTAAACTCCTAGAAGCCCAATACAGATTGTTTTTAGTGCTCGTCGGGGGACAAGCATAGGTTTGGGTTCCAAATGAGGACCGACCTCCCGGCTCCTATTCTACAGCAGATGGGAGAGATGCGTGCCGATATGACAACGTTTACAACAGCTGATATAACTATTATTATCATGGCCAGGGTTGCGATGACCGTGTCAACTACATTACATCACGACATAAACAAAACATGACTAACGTTTGATGTGAATAAACTCGTCGAGAGTACTATGCGAGCGAACACAACAAAACTTCAATGGCGTCTACTGCCACATTTTAGCGTTTTGGTATTTTATTTATCGACTATCCTATTAATATTATAAATGCGAAAGTTTGTATGTTTGTTTATTTGCTACCTTCACGCAAAAACTTCTGAACCGATTTACAAGAAATTTGGCACACATATAGAGGGTAACTTGCATTAGCACATAAGTCATAGGATAGTTTTTTATCGAGAAAATATGTTCCTATGAGATGCCATGTGATCATTTTCTATTTTTCACGGGATCGTAATTTACGCGGGTGAAACCGCGGGGCGCAGCTAGTTTATAATATAAGAGGCCTATGAGCAGTCGAAGACATTTATGTAGATGATGCGTTCTCCTTTTCCCCTCCTCTCACAAGCCGCACTAAACGCGAGGTTATACAAATGCGTTGCCCTCTTTCCTCCTCCCCCCTCCATGGGCCACCGGCTACTCACACGCCGCACACACCGACACAGCTGTCACTTTACGCCGGTATCGTGTAAGCGAGGGATACCACCCCGGTCGTGGCGTGGGCGTATTTTCCTTGCTTTTTCATTCTGAAACTCGTTACCTCTGAACCTTTCTTTCTCCGAAACTATACGCGTCACCGGTTCTTCTCTATACGGAGCATACGAGCAGTCGGAACCACTTCCATGACTACAGACGCCCATAGACATCCGCACAGAGGCCACAGCGATGCGTTGCCATCCAACGTCCCGAAACTCGTTACCTCTGTACCACATCTCTTTCTCCGAAACTATCAGCGTCATTGCACCTGTGCGCACAATTTCCGCGAAGCAGAACGTTCGCTTTATTCCAAAACTGACGTGAACCACGTTCCCATTGTTGAAACGCGAACGCCACCCGCGCGGGCGTAATTCAAACAATAATAAGTTTTAACCTTCAATTATAATTGTATTGCTTTGATACATTCGTAGCGTCATCACCATCATTATTCGGAATACATTTCAACAGACCACGTAGTAGCATAGGGAGTGCACTTTTGTCTGCGCACAATTTTGCACCAAGTCCTACACACACTTGTGCACCAAGTCCTGCGTACACTTGTGCACCAAGTCCTGGGCACACTTGTGCACTAAGTCCTGCGCATTGGATAGAGATGGGCCGACGTGCCCGAAATTAGGTTAGGAAGACTTTATTATTATAGGGATGTGTTTAAAGTAAAACTTCTATAGGCGCGCTTGACATGGGGAGTAGGCTGGCGAGAGCGTTACAAAAATCACACATCGGGCGAGGCCAATGGAAGTTGTCATTCAAATTTAAAATACATACTCGATTTAAATGAAACTTTTTTGTATGAGAAAAATAAATATTATGTCATTATATTACTACGGTAATGAATTTGTATATCAAAGCAATAATTGAGTTTTACTTCAGTTGTGTGGTCTAAAGCACACACTTCTTTTTAGTATAAGGGGGCAAAAGAGCATTCGGAGTCATTTTCATGACTACCGTCGCCCATAGACATCCGCATAGAGGTTTTACAATGCCGCGTGGCACTACCTCTTACTATATGGTTATAAGCGATAATTTGAAGAACATCCTAATTAATATTATAAATGCGGAATACGGATGGGAGGCCAGAACTCTTAAAAGTTTTAAAATAATAAAGTTTAAGAATACCCAGTCTACTTTCGATCCTTTCACATAGGTGGTCTATAAAACTATTTCTAGCTCCGGCGAAAATAGCGCGCTGTTTCTATAAGGCATTCGGCGTATGGACTTTCATTCAAAGCTAATGTGACCCGACATTTCAATTTCGACGGGACAGTCTTGTCGACAGGGTAAGATTGCTGTAGGTAATACGTATAGGTAATAAAAGTAACTGATCTATGTCTATATATATTTAGGAGGATGTATCACGAGGTATACATGGGGTACACTCTAAATTTCGTTATGGATTATTTATTTATGGTTTTTGACATTTAATGTTCTTATGTCAATGTTAAATATAACTAGATGTGTAGACTTTTAGCAATAACAAATTTTATGCAAAAAATTTTTTTGCATAAAATTTGTTATTGCTAAAAGTTTTACTTTTTGTGTAAAGTGGAAGTATTCACCTAGTGGAAAAACTTACTTCTAAAGTGAAATGTGTGCAAGACGTAAGCGACACGTGATATCAGCACGGTAAAGCTTGGGCTCAGCGTAACGTTTCGTTTCACAGTTCACACGATTTTACTTATCAGCACACCACTGGTTTCAAAGTTTCTCAAGCAGTAAACTCCTATTTTACTTCAAAAGTGTGGTCACCCGGCGCTTGCGTCGATTCAACCTCACATTGGTGTACGATTTATTTCAACAATTGGTAACCATATTGCTCAAAAGTATCGGAGATAATAAATCTTTCCCGATTAACATCCACAGGGTAGTTGAGCAAAAAACTAAAAGTGTTGTCCGACATAAAGCATGGAAATGGAGCAGGTTGATGATTTAAGTGCTCACAAACTGTATCCCACTAAAAATACGAGCAGAGGAATGTTTAATTAGAAAGAAAATTTATCTACAGCGACATAGCAGATCTCATAAAACTGCAGAAAAGAAAAATATAATCATTACAAAGATTTTTTATTACTCTACCTAATGCATTATAAATAGACCAACGGTTTTAAGCGTTTATATGTATTTCGTGTATGTAGCAGTAGCAGTAATGTAACAGTGGACACATAAATCTACATACATACAGTATAGTATATAGTTTCTAGTGGTACAAAATTAACTATTTGACGGATTTTAACTTATCAACTATGATTTCTCGGCTTTTATGTTTTTCAATTCAATGTAAAGTTATTTATTATATTTCAAATCTAAAATACAAAATCACTTATTACTACACGAATGAAGAATTCTATTCTCAAATCAATAGACAGTCGAATTGTACAGTTGTAAAAATAATCAATAAAACGATATATCAAACCAGCTGAATGTTTATTACCTACTGTTTTCAATCAGGAACATTCCTCCAGAAAGTGATTTAACACAGTATCAAATAGCGAAAACATAAACAAGCTGATACATTATGACATTCAATTTGGTTAAATCAGGTCAAGAAAATTAAAAACAGCCAACATCGCCTTGAATACGTTATTATGCTATGGCCGCAAGTTAATGAATTTAGAGTTACTTTCATATAAAACGTAACAACAATAAAGGTTACATTTGCGTGAAGTAATATGGTGGACAAGACGCAACGTTCGTCGGCGATCAGCGGACAGATGTGGGTTATTTCCAGGGTGACCACACTGTGGGCCGCTACCGGACTTGTGGTCGCAGGCAGTGTTGCTCTCTTAATACTTATCTATCTATGTATCTATGTAAAACAAATAGAGCCAAATCGAAATATTTTAATCTCATAAGAGTTTAAAACAATGGCACTTGTAGACATGTCGTGTCAAAGTTTGTCGTTGGTTGTGGTGGCCGATCGAGCTGATCTTTGTACTTCTCAAAATAAAAGATGACATTAAAAGAGCAGGGTACAAAAAGATGGAAAACTAACCTCGTCGCACTGTCCTGACGGCAGTGGAACAAATACGTATATGTACTACACAGGATGTACTGTCAATGATGCACAAAGTCCCATAACATGACAACAAAATAAAAAATATAAAAATTTAAGCAGTTTTTGTAAGTTGTACCTTCCTTTAAGACTTTTTGATCGGCTGGTGAGGAGGCCCTGGTATATTTTAATAATAATTTATCAAAGTCATGTTGCTACAAACGGGTTTTAGTTGACCATTGGTCAGGTCACCATGTGAAAAGATGGTTTTCGTGCACTAAGCCTTATTTGTGTTTATTGGAAGTGGTCACGTCCTCGCTAAAGCCTGTCTTGCCCGGGAATAGATAAGCTTTTAGCATGCGTCAACGCCAATTGAACGTAATTACATATTGTTTATCGAATTAATACTGACGACCTGTTGCATATTCATGCATTAGAAGGGGGACACCGGGGACACTCGTAATTGGAATATGATACCAAGATCTGCAGTCTTCTCCTCACGGTGACAAGCTAGGAGCTGTCACAAGTCACTCACGATCGTCCTGTCATTGATTCCTCTCTCCAGTCTCCAAGTCTAGTCTAGTCTCTCTAGTCTCTCTATGGCATGGCATAACCACAAACTACCGCATACAAGAAGGCCAAGTTGCTTATACAGTCCTGCCTTTTCACTCAAATTTCAGGACAAACTGGCTGGTCTGTC
>LUGF01016616.1:74695-107449 GCA_001625245.1 Calycopis cecrops | reverse complement strand
TTTAGTTCGAGAGAGATGTTAGTTTAAATCTCTTCCCTAGACCTGGTTTAGGACCTCTTCCCTTGCTAGGCAAACAATTTTCGCAAATTTTATATGCAAATGAAAATTATATCCCCAGTAGCCAAATCCATTGATATATAAAATATTGATTTTTTTATTGTATAGGAGGGCAAACAGGCTGTCGGCGCCTTTTTATGACTACCGACGCCCATAGACGTCACCGCATAGAGGCCATGCAGGCGCTGCTCTCCTTTCTCCTCCCACCTCCATGGGCCACCGACTACTTACACACCGCACGAAACGCGACAGCTCAACTGCCATTTTACGCCGGTATCGTGTAAGCGAGGAGTACCTCCCCGGTCGTGCCGGTCCAATTCGACTGCATACAAGCATGCAGCGTGTCATTACCTCTTACTAATAAGCCTACTAAAAAGTAACCACTATCGAAATCTACCACGGCTACTACACTTTACAAAACTACAACCGAATCGTCGGAAAAGTAAGACATCAATATTTTCAATAAAAAACAAATTTCAATAATATTAAAACAATTTCGATAACAAGATAAAGTACCAACAATATGTAGGCAATACTTGAACAGTTTATTCTCCTTTCATCGCGGGAAAGTGGAGCAAATTAACCAAATATCATCCGCACTTTTCTCGCAAATATATCCGCAACGATCCGATAACAATCTTAATTAATTGTACACTTTATAAATTTCGAATTTATTTAAAAGAAAGTCAACATAGCAACACATAACTTTTAAAAGTACTTAACTCAATTAACTTAATGATTTTTATATCCTATATGGGGCTTAAAAATTTTAATTGTTAATTAATCATTTCTTTCCATATAAATTCATTAGATTTGAAAATTGTTTCTTGTTGTTTTTTGTTGAACATTTGATACTCGCATATCGATCAATTCTATAATTAAGTAGGTACATTTAATATCTTGATACAGAAATTAAATGCAATTTTGATGTTACATCATTGACTATGTAAACCGCGATGTCTCGTCATCGGTATGTCAAATTATGAAGTGTCAAAAATTACAGATAATAAATTCCGAATGAACCATAAAGTCGCCGGCACATAATTCATAAAAAATCAAAGCAAAAGACAAATCAAAGCAGCGACAAGCCGCTATAGATATAAACGGGTTTCCCCGAACTATGTAACACACATTTAAACATGAAGGCGTGACTACGTGCGAAGTGGAAGACACACGCATCATCTTCCTGAAACCCACCTCTCCCGAACGGACGACCTATAAATATGGTGCTGAAACATTTTCGCTTCAGTCGTACAGGAAAGCGCAAAGTGTGAACACTGTGCCAAATCCTATCGTTCCCGACTTAGATCGCGGGCAAACTTTTTAATTTACAAACAGTTTTCATTTCTGTCAAGTAACAGTTTTAGTGTTGTGCAGTACTAGAACCTTAAAAATGTTGGACAAATCTGTATTGGGCGGAAGTTGGGAGAGCGTTGTAAGTATTTTTAAATCGACGTTTTAAAAAATATAAATATCAATCGTATTTCGAATACTAAAGCGGGCTGTTGCGCAAAGTGCATGGCCAGTTTAATGCGCTTAAAAGGCAGTGACTTGTCTATGGCCGCTGTCATTGAACCGCGCGGGTTCGCTGTTTGAATATGGAATCACGTTCTTTTTGTGGTAAAGCTCTTGACATTGCACCCGTCAGCCGGTTTGACACAAACCGCTTCTAAATTCGAACGCATAGCTCGGTAGACGTTAAAATTATTATGTGTTTTATTTCATATTTTCTTTTAATTTTAACTACAAAAGTGACCATGGAATTATTTAAAGTCAACAGTTAATTTTGGAAAGCACTCCTTTAAGCTAGCAATAGGATTATATTCTTATGCTTATTTAACGCAGCAAAAAATTATCAAATAATAAAAAAAAACTATGTACTTATTTCAAAGGACAATTTTCATAACCCAAACTTTACCTTCAAAGTTCATAACTGTCATAAGCAAAAGCTTTATATCCAAAAAGTAATAAAGGCAGCTTTTACCTGCCAACATATCACTTCTTTCACTTAGCAACCATAATCTTCATATCTGCCAGTCGCTTATTCCGGTATATGCCTTTCGAAAGTGCTTAACTCAAATAATGATAGATGACAATATAAAAAAACCGGTCTAAGATACATTAATGCCACTAGTTTCTATCTATCAGTAAAGGGATTTATATTATCAATTAAAAAAAACATTTAAGTTGACACTTTGTTACGAGATTAATGGTAAAACTCTAAACTTTCTAATAGACATTTCAATAGTTTAATCACAATTTGACCGCAATTTATATTTAAGTGCAATTTATCAAATTGGTACATTTAAACTTCGTCCCAGAACTGGCCAAGAATGGAGTATATATTCAAGTTTTTTTTATTTAAAATAAATAAAACCGTTTAAAAAAGAGTATTAATACATCAGTTTGATCTATATTTGTTTCATTAAATTGTTATTTTTAACATCAATAATATTATGTTAATAAATTCACGGTCTTTTATTACTACTACTTAAATAACACTATCTACTATACGTATTCAGTGACTTACAAAGACGAAACTATAGTTTTAGTTTTATTTCGTATTAATTAATGAAGAAACCTCAAAAAAGCTTTAATTAATTAATAACTAAGTACTTTTGAATGTTTTCAATTTACGCGGAAAGTTAATAACCGTTTGACAACTTTGTACTCGATAGTTACGTAGCTAAATCCACGCAGACTATACAGGGTTACAGGAAAAGTCGATGTAGATCCGTTAAGGGCGTGTAGTTAGCATCGTTTCTAACTGATTTGGCTATGAAACACCCTATCCTAAACCTAACCGTTTTCGAGATATTCGACTTTTATTTTTTTTTCATAAATTTACCGAATTTTTAGACATTTAATTGTATAATATGGAATTTAGTAGTCAAAATAGCATTTTTTTTTGCTTGTTACAACCAGGACAAGATGCCTTATGACTTCAATAACCAAAATTGTAAGTAAATTAACTTAACAGGTCGTACTAAGCCATTGAAATTTAAAAAAAGTAATATTTATTTATTAAGTTTATTTTTCTTTAAAAAATATCCAAAAAAAATTGTATGGAGGATGTTCTGCAGATCTATTTTAAAATATCTACGTTTCATCAGCTATCCAACAAGGTATCACAATCAAGGGTTTTGTCAAAAATCATAGAAAAAACACTTAGTTGAAAGCACCCAGATAGCTATTCTCGGTCCCCTGCCCATTGTCCTGTGAGTTGGTTCGGGGCGTGCAAGCGAGACAACTTACGATTTATGCAGGTATGAGTGAGAAAGATAATGGGAATAGGAGATTGGGAATGTGAATACAACATGCCCTATTGTTTGTTTGGTTGTTAGTCTGCTTATGTGATTCGTCCATGGTAGATGCGTTATCGTTTTGATTTCTGTTTTCTGTTCGACTTGGCTGTGTTTCTGGACTGTTTCTTTCGATTTGTGACTAATGTGCTTGTTTACTGGACTCTGATTTTGCTTTTGATACGCAACTGTTGACGATGGCGACCTTCACGAACGAGGAATATGCAGATATGCTAGTTTGCTACGGATACTGCAATTGTGTGTCCGCGCAAGCTCGTAACGAGTACATAAGCCGCTATCCCAACCGTCGAGTACCGGATGTGAGAGTTTTTGAAGGACTCTATCGAAGACTTCTAGAAACTGGCTCCGTATCGAGACGACGGACAGATTTAGGAACGCCACGTATTATTGATGATGACGTAGAACAGAACAACGAAATAGTGCAAAGATTCCGATTGGATCCAACCACCTCAACAAATATTGTTGCCGCTCAACTGGGAGTCTCGAAATGGAAAGTGTGGTATAACGTTCACACTGCGGGCCTATACCCATACCACTACACGCCTGTACAAGATATTTATTCACAAGATGATCCCGTAAGACGATTGGGTTTCTGTCGGTTCATGTTGAATGCAGATGTAGAAGACCCGACTTTTTTTAAAAAAATCTTGTGGACGGATGAGTCAAAGTTTGACAAAAGACGGAATAACAAATTATCATAACGTCCATTATTGGGCCCCGAAAGAACAGGGGAATCCAAACAAGAAGAGGGTTAAGGGATCACAACGCCGATTCAGCGTGAACGTATGGATAGGTACTATTTCCAATCATTTGATTGGCCCATATTTTCTCCCTGATAATTTAAACGGGGAATTTTATGAAAATTTCTTGAGAGAAGACCTCAATGTTTTACTACAAGATTTGCCACTCACTCTGCGCCGAGACATGTGGTTCCAACATGATGGCTGCCCTGCGCATTACAGGAGAGGTGTCAGAGAATGGTTGGATGCAAATTACCACAACAAATGGATTGGGCGAGGTGGGCCTATACCCTGGCCACCGAGAAGTTCAGACCTAACCCCCATGGAATTTTATGTGTGCGGGCACATGAAGAGTTTGGTCTACAGTGAGCCCAACCCGATATCATCTGTACAAGAATTGAGAACTAAAATAATTAACGCGGCGAACGAAATAAGAGGAAAATTAACAACTGGCGTAGTGAAAAGTGGACTGAGAAAAAGACTACGAAAATGTGTGCAAAACAGGGGTGGTCATTTTGAACATGAAATTTAAACACGTCTTATGTAATAAATGTTATAGTGTACTTATTTACTGTTTTATTTTGTTTTCTGGGGTCAAGGGTTAAATTAAACGTAGGTAATCAACTAATGTAAATTTTTACCTCCTTTTTTGCCGTTGAAGCTAAGTTTTTTCCACCAATTCCAATAAAATCTTTGATTGTTATACCTTTTTCGATAGCTAATGAAACGAAGATATTTTAAAATAGATCTGCAGAACATCCTCCATACAATTTTTTTTGGATATCCTTTAAAGAAAAATAAACTTCATAAATAAATATTACTTTTTTAAAATTTCAATGTCTTAGTACGACTTGTTAAGTTAATTTACTTACAATTTTGGTTATTGAAATCATAAGGCATTTTGTTTTGGTAGTAACAAGCAAAAAAAAAAATGCGATTTTGACTACTAAATTTCATATTATACAATTAAATATCTAAAAATTCGGCAAATTTATAAAAAAAAAATAAAAGTCGAATATCTCGAAAACGGTTAGGTTTAGGATAGGGTGTTTCATAGCCAAATCAGTTAGAAACGATGTTAACTACACGCCCTTAACGGATCTACATCGACTTTTCCTGTAACCCTGTATAAATACCCAGTAGCATGTACCGTTACAATACTGTTTGGTTCGTAAAACTAATTGCAGGATGATAATTCATTAGGTATTACGGCGTTAGGTCTCTCGCAAGACCTAACGGTACACGGTGATCGCACTGGCATGCGCAAAAAAAAAAAACGAAACATGTCGAAAGTTCCGTTGCGCTTCATTAATTAAATTCATTCTTTGGAATTAAAGGCTTTATTTTATTGCCTAACGGGCCCAAGTGTACCAGATTTTGAAGACAAATGGGCACGTGAAGTACCTACAAAGTCACTGATTTTAATTTGTAGATTTTAGTAACAGGTAATGTTGTGTTTTAGCTGCATTGGACTGGTACGATAGGGGAGGTACATCTCGCTTAAACGATTCCGTCATATAGTAACGGCTATGCTGTTTATAGTGCGATATGCGAGTTTCCGGTGGCCCATTGGTGGGATAGAGAAAAGGCATATTATGTATAATTGTATAGTCACCACTCCACACTTTATTACTACTTTTAATTGGAACAAATTAATTTTTTGCATAATAGATTTTCAGACTAAAATCAATAAATAAATACAACAATATCTCCTATATATTCAGCTTATGGATAGCCCTAAGAATGTCTAAGAAACATTGCGCGAACCTCTCACGCAAACTTTCTTAGACATATCTAAAACCTGAGTAAATATTGCACGAAAAGAAATAGTCACGTGTAATAAAATTAGAAGTCCAATAACCTATTCGTCACGCCATACAATTATATGTTGCAACATATAATATGTGTAGTCACTTAAGATGTCGCGCGGCGCGTAGGTTTGACATGGGAGGTCGACACGTCGTGACGTCACAACATCGTCACGCTCAATATCGGTCATTAACCTTCAAATGCGCGTCGAATTGACCTAAATATAGTCGTTTGCACTTGATTGTGCATCGTTTGATAAGGTGCTCTTCATTTGGAGGATGGCGCTATTCGTCTGACGTACTTTGTCTGAGAAGGCCGGTATTTGTACAAGGTGTAGAGGTAGGGTTGCCATCTCAAAAATCTGTTAACCAGGACAAGGCACGTAAGAACCCCGGATTTCGGAGCTTCCTACCCGGACGTTAGAAAATAGTATTTTTCATAAAATACTCAGAAGAATAAAATATAGTTTTAATGGTCATAATTCAGTTATTATTTATTTTAACGCTATTTTAAACTAAATGACGAACTTTAAAAAAAATATTTCCAGTAATCATAAACATTACTTCCAAAACTTGAAATTTTTAGGCATTAGGTTTTTTTGAATCAAATCAATCATTCAAAAATCAAATCAAAATCCGGACTACAAATAAAACCCCGCCCGGACGCTCCCCGGACGCCCTCTAAACTAGGACAAATCCGGGGAAACCCGGACGGATGGCAACCCTATGTAGAGGGAATAGTGAGTGCACTTATGTATTAACACATTGGTAGAGGGAATAGAGAGTGCACTTGAGTCAGCGTACATACTAGTGCACTATAAGAAGTCCTGCGTAGATCGCGATGAGAAGAATAAACGAGCAGTTGGAGCATTTTGATGTATACGGACAGCTGTAGAGATCATCTTAATTCTTATGCAAGGAACCTTTCCCTCCTCCGATAGGCCACCGGTTACTCACCAACTGCACGAATCACGACAATATAGTTGTAATTTCCCCACGCTATCATGTCCAAAATTTAATTTAAAAAAAAAAAGAAAAGTCCACCAACAAAGATACGACTACATAACCCATTTTAAAAGTAATGTTATAATATAGTTTTCGTACATTTACGCGAATGTTGCTCATGATTAAGATTCTTTAAACGGATTCTATCGCGATCGATGCAAATATCCACTTGCAGAATATGACGAAATCTCCGCAATGAACGAGTCTTATCAATTCGTATAATACTAATAGATTATTTTATATTAGAAGGTGTGAGGAATATATATCAGGGGACCAACGAATTGATAAGACTCGTTCATTGCGGAGATTTCGTCATATTCTGCAAGTGGATATTTGCATCGATCGCGATAGAATCCGTTTAAAGAATCTTAATCATGAGTAATGTTATAATTTCTACTAGCATGTCTTTAAAGCAACACGTTTCAAAATTCAAAATGGACATCTAAAGTCGTGTGTTCAAATTGATCATCTCAAATCCAGCGAAAAAAAAATCTTCAAACGTATAAAATTATCAAACATTTCATAAAAATAATAAATGCGAGCGAGAAACGCGCTTATAGCACTTTACATGTCATTAATCAAACTGAGATCAAAGACAGTAATGTGTCTATTAATTTTAATAAGTCCACAATGGACTTCACATTATTTTTTTCCAACGGGACTTTTAATAAAATATGCACAGAACAGATAAAGATATATTTACAATACAATGTTATTATTATAAATGAATATTAAGTTATTAAAATTAATAATGTGTTTATCTTTAAGTACTGTCAATATTTTATTAATAAACGATGGTTATATTTTATTGTATCTTACTAGCAATAAAAACTTATATAAGTTACAAATACAAATCTTTGTGGAAATATGAGGTCACGAATGTTTTTTCGATTAATTGAGACGTCTGGCGTGAATTTTATAAATTGAAATGCTAAGTATCTATTACTCAACATATAAGTAATAAAATAATAGGACAAATATCCTAAAATAGTATTGACTTATAAGAAAAGCTATAATTAAATTTATCTTGTATTATTAATTAGTTTTTAGCTTCGTTTGTAGGGGGTAATTATTGTATGGGAACATTGATGCGATTATGAAAATTCTTTCAATATCTTTTATTAAATTTAAATAAATTTTATTTTTATCGTCCAACGATGCGGGCACTGGTCGGCTAGTGATAAATAAATGCAGCGCAATAATGTGACGCAGAAATATCCCTTACAAGTTATCCCATATGAGAAAGAAAGAAAGAAAATTTTATTTGCAAGAATATAGTTGCATAGGTGTTACATTATTACATCGTTCACATATTCTGCGTTATAAGCACGCAAATATTAATTAAAAAAACAGAACAAGAGACGTAAGCTGACAAGCCTTAAGTAACTATCAAGTTATACTAACTTTACAAGTGTTATGCAAAAGAAACACAATTTATATGGCGCCGAGTGCGAAACAAGAAACGAGTTAAAGCATATGCTCGCGAAAAACAAGCCATGTGTAGCTGTAAATTGAGAAAAAGTTGACGTGCACGAGCATAACGGTACCTTATGTGGGTTTCTCGCATCGCAGCGCCGAAAACAACTTCAATATGTAAATCGTATTTTTTGCGAGCCAAAGGCCAATGGGAAGGATGCCTTCGATATGAAATCTCTGACCGTTTGATGTACAGTTAATTTAAGTAATTGCACAAAATTAAATTACACATCTCAACAACAGTGTATGAACGGTTAATAAAAACACATGACCTAGTATTTGTAGATGTTTCTGCTTGAAAAAGGCATCCATCTCTCCTAACACCAAGGCTTTGGTAACTGTTTTAGTTTTAAAACATTCTTAAAATCTTAAGATTACTTTATTTCACTAAGAATTCAAGGTCCAATATTACGTATTTAATTTATAAGTGTTATACCGCAACATGAAATTTACAAGTAATGTTAAATATATTAGACTGGAAAAGTTCCTACAGATGGTTCAGTTGTTGAACAATATGTTTTCTGGTTCCTAAATATAACTAAACACTCTAAACTAACATTATGTAAACACAAGCTAGCATCGACTGTAATGTGTGTAAATATATAAATTATAAACAAAGAGATAGACGTAAAAATTAAAACGAAGAGTGTTATCAAACACTAGAATCAATTTGAGAACCAAATGTTTAAATAACTTCTTTAGTGCTTATCAATACCAAATTCTGGGCTAGTTCTCAAAATACATCTATACATATATTTATTTGTCAACTATTTATTGTGACAAGCATACGATCTCAGACACTGTATCTGCAACCTCATCTAAAATTACATCGCGCCAGATTTAAACTGTCACTAATAATATCAAAACAAAATTAACAAATCTATTGCAAATGTTTAAGATGCACCGACCGAAATAGCGCGCGATAAATTTAACCATTTAGTATTATCACCTTCGGTTTAATAATAACGTGCACAAAATAATGTGCAGGACAGAAATACAGACTCACCGTTACAAAACGTTCGCGTGCGGTAAATGGGACACAACTAAATTGTTCACGCCAACCAACGTCTCTACATCATTGTGATAATTACCTGCAACAATAACACATATCATTAGCTATATATCATATATATTATTAGCTATATATCTCATATATTATTAGCTATATATCTTATATATTAATAGCGTAAGCTGATTTTACTATAGCTGCACATAAAAATCGATTGGCTCATTTTGAAGAGCTTGTAGCCATAGATGTGCCAAAAATCAAGAGGAGATTTTTTTTTAATATCCTCAAAAATCTGTAGAGTAATTGCAAATTTTGTTGAAGACCCTGAAAATTGGAGGAGACCACGAATTAATTGAAAATAGAATGATTACATAACACAAAACGAGACCAAGATGATTTATTTTTAATTAGATCTCTGTTAACTGGTCATCTATTTTGAGTGACCTATTTTTTTTTCGCGCGACCCAAATTTCGCGACAGTGTTAGTGATGTAAATAAATACGCTAATGTTACAGAATACGAGACGTCAAAACTTTGCATTTGTCTTTTTCGCGGTCGGCGACATTGATGTATGAAAAGAAACATTTACACAAAATTCTGAAATATAGGTTCCTTGTATAATCGAGAACACGGTGTCTTTTCTTCGCATGACTTGAAACGAATTCAAGGAAACTATTAAATAGGCAATAAATCTAACACAAATATAAATAAGAAGGAGTAAACCATTATAAATCCCCTATAAATAAATTCCTTTTCACAGTAAATCATTTAAAACCGTCCTATTTCGGTCAAGGGGTTTTGGGTTAATGCCTTTTATCGCATAAAGCAAAGGATTAAACAAAACAAACAAGAGATTATTACACAAGCGAATGACATTAAGATAAACACATTAAAAGTTGCAAAACACGTAACAGATAACCCGAAAGCTTTTAAAGTTCCATAAGTTTCGTAAACGTTACAATTTCATAAGAGACATTAGTAATTCAAGATGGCGCGCAGCCCTTTACTGAACGCCCTCAAATTACTTCGTGCCCACCGTCGTAGCTACATATCAGATGACTCCAATAATAGTCAGAGTATCATCACGATCAGATAACATGATATACTGAATGTTTAAGCAATTTTAAATTAAATATTGTTAGAAACGAAAGACACGAGAAAAAATATCGTGAGTGAAAGTTACTTATCCAATTGGTAGAAATCAAATATTAACCAAACCTTGTATAAAGAATAATTGCTTAATTATGGTGGGATATACTTTTTATTCATTAGCACCATGAGGGACACTCCCTTAAAAGTCATAGAATTTGTCAACATATTTGTCATAATCATAACGCGAAACAGACAGCACGACAGATTGCACTTTATATGCAAATCAACTTTGCACTCCCAAGAGAAATAAACGAGCAGAAAAACAACAAACATCGCACTAACAACAGGCGGAAGTCGAGAGCTTTCAAACTGCAATTACTAACAAGTCGGCTCACAATAGATAAGTCAATGTTTAGACAGAGTTATAAACATTTAGACATGCCAAGCAACTTCCTACTACCATCATTCGTTATGCATATCTGCATAACGCCAACTCCGGTGGGTTGGATCGAGCATATGATTAGTCGACAGCTGTTATCGCACTCGAAGGCCTCGGACTGTACGATAGTTCCAAAAATAAGGAGTACCGATATATCACTTCCAGATAATTAAATCCCGTTTTGAAGTCCCTTAAATGAGATATCGACTTTATTCATAACAATTTTTTTTCTTCTTTCCAGATCTCAAGAGATGATTATGACATCGACTACAGCCCAAGTCCAAGAGGATCTCCTCTGAAAGACACCTCTAACATTCAAGACGAACAACCCTATCTGATCAGTCGTCACAACCCTAACAAGACCTTCCGTCGAGAGGCTGTTATAGCTTCTTGGAAGAATTTGAAAAAAGAACGGGAGCTAGCGTTGGGCAAGAGATTCTTCTACATAGACGCTGAACAGTACGAAGACTATTACGGAAGGAACACAGTAAAGCGATGCAAAAGCGAGAGGGTAGCAACACGTGTACCGAAAAAGGTCAAACGTACTTATTCTGTTCTGTACAGATATGACCCACAAGAAGAAAAAGTTGTCAAGGAGTATAAATACCAATTACCAAAAGAGTCTGAAGAGCCAATTACACAAACAAACATACCCAAGTGGCAATCGGAACCGTTTTTGCGGCCGGAGAGGATTCCGAAGAAGAAGGTGAAGCGGTCCATCACCACCCTACTGAACATCAAGACGAAACTTCTCAACATTTTCTCGCCAAAAAGTTAATTACTGGTTTTAATGAGTTAGCGAAATAGTTGCTCAATTGATTGCATTTTCATTAGCAAATAAATATTGGACAGCCTGCAAAAACAGGAACATTCAAATAGAAATGTAATTCGTAAACACTGCCAAATTGTGTAATATTTGTAAATTGTATAAAAATGTAATATTAATTTACTTTAAGTACGTTGTACACGATGTATGCAGGTGACACGTTATAAATTGTAATCTGCAAAAACGTGACTGCTGTAGTTTGAAACAAAATGCAGTTTTGCAATTTATTACTTAGTTACAAAATATTTTTTTATTAAATTACCTGTTTAACAACTTGTACTTTCGCATAGTGCTTGCGCTAAACTATAACTATTGATATTAGAAAAGTTTTAGGTTAATGGTATATTATATGTGATATTATCGTGTGTTGTGATATTTATATTTAGGATAATAAGTTAAGATGTAGTTTATTACAGTAATGACGTAGACCTATGTCAAATTACCACAATGCAAAATTGTATTGTTGAACTTTTTCTAGACTTTCAACTTTGGCTAGGTTTTTATCAGTATTTTATCTTTAACATATAAGTTTAATATACTTAACGTTTTTTTATATTTAACATTGTTAAATATAAAAATAACGATAACGTAATTATTAGCACTATTAAAAATATAATGTAATCAAGATACTTTGTACACGTAATATTTATATTCAAGTAATATAAATGAATATACGTTATAAGTTGTATTAAATTCCATTCCTATTAATAATTGTTAGAGTTAAGTTCTTTATATCAATTTATTTGCTTAATTTTATATAACTTATAATGTCTTAATTTTTAGTCACATCTCGCCAATAGTAAAATCAATGAAAAGAAAAAAAAATATCTATGTTGAAAAGGACCAAAATCTTTACAATTCACAAAACAGAAATTTGGTTTCATTCATGTAATTTTAAATTTTTAATATAATATAATATAATAATAAAGTTGAATAACAAGAGCAACAACATGATGATGAACTAAAATTACTGTATGGACACTGAATTCTACACAGAATATTCAAATTAAAAATATAAATAACATTTCAATACTCAGAAAAATAGTCATTGCTTTAAGCCTTAGGATTAAGCGAGTAACTAAGTATAAAATAATTTGTAATAAATCTTTTATACATAATAATATGGTATTTTTATTTTAGTTATAATATTTTTATTTTTCTTCCAACATACATAGTACTTTACATAAATTAACATCCAACTTTCATTGGTTTAAATTATACTGCAAATTAGATGTTTCTTGTAACATGAGATTTTATTACACAAAATTCTGTATAGACATACATTTTGTATGCTTTAATAAGTTTGTATGTAGCCAACATACGAACCTATTAAATCATATACAGTGAATCAACTGCCTTTTTCTATTAGGCTTATATTTCTCACCGGATAAAATATTAATTGTATATATTTATTCGAAATACATAAAGTCAAATATTTGAGGTATTTAGGAGGCAGCGAGATCGGAGAATTTCTCTAAGCATATCCGGTACCAATGATAAAATTCTGACGCGATAAAAATGACATCGCTTGTACTATGATGCCTAACTAACATCTACCTGCGACATTGTCCGAAAATTTCATAATAGGTACTTAGATCTTTCAGCTTTGTTGTTTTTATGTAACAGAAACCTGTAATAAATTATAATAATAATAAATATCTCTGAACTTTACACACCACGTTAGTCTAGATCCGTGCTAAGTACCGTAAGGACTTGTGTTACGGGTACTAGACAACGGAATATATTAAATATGTTTTTTTATAAATTTAAGAAATGTTATAATTTATTTAAGATTTTTATCATAGAAATACATAAAATACATATATAAACATCCATGACCAAGGCGGGATTGGCACCCGTGACCCCTGGCGCTACATGCTCTTCTTATCCTAGCTCTGTACCACTGCCAGCTAGGTCGTCAAAATACTTAGTTAACTTATAAAACACAAACAAAGGCAAATATTATAACCATAAATGATTTTATCATACACATTTTATTTTAATCAGCCTATAGCCATCCACTGCGGAAACATATTTATTAAAAAAGATTTCTCAATTTCATCATCATTGTTGTCCTTAATTTTACACAGACACAAAATTACAACTATTTTTCTTAAAAACATTTTCGCCTAAAAAACGGTCGAGTAATTTCCCCAAAAACAAAAATACAGCGTACCAGGCAAGTACCAGGTTGTCTGGGAGGTTTTAAATTGGGGCTGGCGGGGAATTGGGGTAATATTATGCGAAATTGTCCCTACATCGGACCAGTTTAACGCTATTACCATTTTATCGTGGGAGTCGATGTTACAACTGCAATACCTAATTATTGGATATTATGCTGTCGGTCTTTGAGATACGATCTATTTTGGAATGCAGTTTTGCTTGCTTGCTGTTGCTTTTGGGGCACGGTGTAATAATCCCGTAAAGATCTGATTCTATGGAGGAAATTTACTTAAGCGATGATTCCACGGGCGACGGCTACGGAATATTAATAGGGAAATATATTGTATTCATATATATCGAAAAAAAACGTCTACCATTTAGAATTATTTGTCCTTCTCTCTGTAGTTGTTTGTCAAGATAACATAAAGGGTATTATTTCCCAGAGATACACAAGTTATGAAATTTAGCGAGGACTGACATATATAAAGGCTAATTTTGATAATTTATTTAAGAAGACCATTACAAACTTAAACATTTTGTAGTTCATTTCATATAAATGAACGCATGCCCCCCCAAATAGAATTTTACCCAGGTTGCAAAAGAATAATAAATTACAAGATCTCAACCCTTCTAGATTGTACATGGATAATTTTATTTGAATACAAGGCGGTAAGCGAACAAGGAGGCTTTTCGGCGATTATCAACGCACATAGACATCCAAATAATTGCTATTAAAATCTCCTCCCTCTTCCCCCTCCAATTTAAACAACTAGAAAACCATAGATGGCGACACCGTAGCTGTCACTTTGCAGCAGTGTAATGTCGTCGTGAGGTAAGTATCTCCCCGGACGTGCCGGCTCAATCCTCGGGCAATGTTAAGCTAAGAGTTATAGCAGTGATTACATGGTGAGTCCCCAGTGTCCCTGTGAAGTCATAAGTCATTCTGTTGCGGGGATTTGTGTCACCAATCTAGGGTAGGTAGGTGTAGGGCTTACTCCAAATTTAGGGTACTACATGGAGCGGCCAAAAATATTGGGAAATATTTTGTGACATGAACAACGTTTAATGTACTTATCAGAAAACGTAAATTAAAGCAAACAAGAAAATTACATTATACAAATCACTCGTAAATCGTTTATGTTAAGATAGTAAGTCATTTTGTGTAATTAATTGAGTTACAATATGTACATTAATACATTAACAAAAGGCCTAACACTTTTCTTCGACTGATTTGTGACTTCGCCCTATCCACATGGCCGTGTAATCATGCTTCACCATGACATGTGCATATGATATCACTCGCATCAACGGATCTTTGTCGCTGCTACTTGGGGTAAATAAAAACCCTAACATTGATGACCTTTCTGATTGATTTATGACTTCGCCCTATCCACATGGATGCAATCATGCTTCATGATGACACTTGATGTAGTGTTTACTTACTGACTAACTAATATTGATAATATAATATTATATATACGTAAACATAATATCTAAGATATGTATAATGTAATAAACTAATATCGGCTTTCTGACCCCACACGTCAAGAGTCTCGTCTGTACCTCAGCTCTGCTCTCTACTTCTCTAGCAAGTGATCTGTATAGTTCATCATTTGACTCATACATCTTCCAATGACTCTCATTGTTCCCATTCTGCGTGTTCGTTCAGCAAAACGACAGAATATAAATATAATAGATTATACAGACAATATGTCATATTACGAATATGGACAATTATATATTTATTTATTTACTTAGCCTGTGTGTCAAGTACTTGATATCACTCGTATCATGAGATCTTCGCCTCTGCTACTCGGGGTAAATAAAAGCTCTAACATTTAGGTTGGTAACACCTTATACGTATATATTATGCACGCCCTCATCTCCAAGCAATTTATCTCTAAAAGATGGTTGCCTGAAAGCCGCCTAATTGTACATTTATATTGTATAGTAGATATAATTTTTGTGTTTAATGTTTGGTGTGCAATAAAGTAATATTTATTATTACCTTTACGACTGATTTATGTATACGCCCTATTCACATGGCCGTGTAATCGTGCTTTATAAAGACATGTGCACATGATACCCCTCATATCATCAGATCTTCGTCTCGCTACTGGGTAATTATAAACTAAACGACTGCAAGGAGCATCACGAGCTCCGGCGAGATCTCGCACGACTCGGATGTAACACTACATTACGTTACATTGTTACCTACAACTAGAATATGAGCCCTTCTCTCGTTATAAAGTACGTTACCGCGACCTTGATGTAATCGTGTTTACGTGTAAGAGGTAGTGCCAACGCTGCATTTTTTTTATGGTATAGGAGAGCAGCGGGAGCCATTTTTATGACTACCGACGCCCACAAACATCCGCATAGAGGCTATACTGATGCGCTGCCCTCCTTTCTCCTCCCACCTCCATGGGCCACCGGCTACTTACACACCGCACGAAACGCGACAGCACAGCTGTCACTTTACGCCGCGCGCCGGTCTCGTGTAAACGAGAGGTACCATAGAGGTAGGCATTGCATCCAAATCGGGCAGACCGGAGAGGTACATCTCGCTCATAATTCACCTCAAAGCAATGAGCATTTTATCAAGCTTCCTGTAGTTAATAACGGGGTTGTTGTTGTAGTAAGCGTTAAATTCCCTTCATTTGCATGGGGTCACGACAACTGATGGACGTAAATTGCGTCGACGCATCCGACCAGGTCAGACGTGGACCATTGCGGACCCAACGAGCTGACATTCAACAACTTATGGTAATTCTCTACTCCAGCTTTTTTCACTGGAAATTGAGTTTAATGGAGGGGAATATATCTTTGTTGTTGTCTTCTGAGGAGAGGTTTAAACATGTTGTTGCATATACATATGCCAAGTGGAAGTAGGACAAGTCTGACAGATCAGAGTTGACTCACTCACACTCACATTGACCACTCGTTCCCATCGCTGCTACTCCTGTGTCGCCATGATCCACAGCGGCAACCACACTTGACCCTTTGATATGATCGCAGGGAGCCCGAGGGAAAAGCTAAATCTGTCTTGGGAACCGCAACGAATTTAATCAGAAGAAAGTAGGACTAGAGTAGTAGTTGAAAGCTGATGCCTAGGTTGTTGGTTATCCGCTGCTCTCTACCTACGGTGATATGCTTGTAGCTGTCACTAAGTCATAGTCGTAATGTCAAACATCCCTCTCTCTCTTGTCATCCGTACCTAACCATATACAACACCTATGGTTTGAGTATTCAGTAGACAGTCTATGACTAAACATAGACAACACATGTATGTAACACAAGTGATGGTGTGATATGTTTTTAAACTAATTTATTGACTGATTTAGCCGGAGACCCACTAAATTAGGCTTATATTCTCGTTCTACGTATCTTCAACACTCATGTACCGATTTTAATATAATTTCGAACATATATGTAACTTTCTTGAAAATGTAGGCTGTATTTTATTGATGGTTTTGAGCCGGATCTACTAAATTAGGCTTATCTTCTTTTTCTTCGATGCTCCGAACTAATGGACCAACTTTAATATAATGTCGCACAAATATGTAACTTTCTACAATTTATTGCATAGGCTATATTGAGTGTGACCACGATATTTATTTTTTTTTAGCCACATCGAGCTTACCGAGTCAGTACTGTATAAAACGTGTATACTAACTAACCTAGTGAATAAGAGTGACAATAACTATATTTAATTATCAACTTCATCAGTCATACTCAGTCTTGATCATTGTTATGTCCCCGTATCTAATCGCCTTATTTTCCAAATCCAAGCGCCTTACGACGCCATCGAAGAAAACCAACACATAACCTTTGTAGGTTTTTTATCTATACTCCACTCAATCACGCGAATATGTCTAAACGGATTTACGTATCTGGAAACACGTAGGTAACACGGGCACCATGACCTAGAAAGGGTTAACTTCAATATACCAGCAATAAACTATTCATAGAAAAGAATATATTTTGTTTATTGTTTTTTTTGTGAGTTTATTCGTTTATTTCGAAAATATAGCGTGACAAAAGCCAAATGATTTCATGTAATGTTAGAGTAAGGAATGGGTAAAGATATGTTGAATGCAAAATGCGATCGAACAATCAAGCGCAAACAGTATAATAATATAATACGGGGGTCTAGCGTAACACCCTAACGCGCTTAAGTCTCTTGCTTACCTTTCGCTTAAGAATTTTGTTCTTTCTAATGGAGTTACTCCAGTCGCATGGACATACTTGTCGACATACACATATCAAAATTCCATGCCCACCATCTCGATGTTCCTAAATGTAGTACTGTGCGAAATAAACGCCATTTTTTACCGCGTACAACAGTACTATGGAACCAGCTGCTTTCCTCGGTATTTCCGATTCGATAAGACTTAGGGATCTTCAAGAAAAGAGCATTCCTATTCCTTAAAGGCCGGCAACGTGTCTGCAAGACACCTAGTTTTGCGGATGTCTATGGGCGGCGGTAGTCACTAAACACCTGCTCGTTTGCCCCCTATACCATAAAAAAATTCTCTATGCAGCTGTTTGTGAGCGTAAGAAACATTAACAATTAAGGAGCCCAATGCACGATGGTTCGCTTGCTATATTATGTATAATATAAAAGCAAGTCAATACTATGGGAAATATTGAATTTATATAAATATGAGGTCACGTGGTCGGCGGTACCAAGCACCGCCCGACGAGGACGTCACACTTCACACACAAGGGTTAGTTGAAACACGGCCGCCTCACGTAATTGAGGTAAATCTATTATTACTAGGTACTACTATTATTACTTATATCATAAACAGCTCAAGCTTCTGACTTTACTTGTTTGAAGTGGGTAATATTCGGAAATGCTGATCTTTTTATGAAAATTATTTCACTAACAGAAAGCTGTTTCTGTAGCTATATTGTTATGAGGTGCTCAGGGGGCGTCTGACTGGGGACACGCATTGCTGTAGTAATAAAAAATTTTGGCAATTATTTGAAAAGTAATAAAACTAAAGCCTATATCTTAAGTTGCCCAGATACAATTATGAAACATTGCATTGAATAAGATCGGTCCAGTTATTTCAAATATATTTATATGCTATTAAGATTTAGATTAGGCAGGACAGTTTCTTTGTCCTGCAAACCTTACAACTTTTGCTGAGCTAAAGTTTCCATTGACCATTAAAAGAGCAATCCTTGGTCAATAGTTATGCCTAGGCTAAGTGAGTTTTATCCTGCTTTTCATAGAGTTAGAAGTCAAAAGCAATCGAGTCACCGAACATACATCGCGTGGATGTAAAAAACCGTCCGCAACGTGTCTACGCCATTACAGTCCTTGTGCAGCCGCCGAGGTCGCGGCTCCGAGACGGGAGCCTTGAACTTGCGGGCCACTGGAACTGATTACGGAACTAATTCCACAATCGGGGAGCCGTTGGATCAAGACTATTGGATTTTACGCGTGTTTAGATACATTTTAAACGACCAGGCTGGCGCAGTGGTACAGGGCTAGGATAAGCGGAGCATGTTGCGCCAGGGGTCGCGGGTTCGAATCCCGCCGAGGTCATGGATGTTTATCTATGTATTATATGTATTTCTATAATAAAAATCTTAAATATATAACATTTCTTAAATTTATAAAAACATATTAAATATATTCCGTTGTCTAGTACCCGTAACACAAGTCCTTACGGTACTTAGCACGGGGCTAGGCTGACGTGAAAAAAAAAAAACAGTGATGTAAATGTCTATTGGCGTCGTTAGTAATTGAAGTGGCTGCCGACTGCTTCTTTGCACCTTTATACTATAAAAAAATGTTTGGATACATTTTTAAAGACCCACTGATGAAGAAATTTAGCGATAAAACAAGCGATTATAATACGAAAACGAGCTGATCGATGTGAATTCGAAACATTTTTTCATTGCATAGAGTAATGAGAAGACGGGTAACCAACTGTTTGATGGCTCCAGGTGCCTATATCCAGAGGAATGACAAGAGAAGTGGTAGGTACATAGCCTTTAGCCGTTTTGTTATCTTAGCAAAGCCACATACCGTAAGTCGACGACGTGTTATTAAGATTTACTTCCTCGCTCGCCGTTGGTTGCTGTAATATCACTTCCTAATGATTAGTTTGTGGCCTATGTCCAACAGTGGACTGCAATAGGCTGATGATGACGATAATGAATGACTAGTTTGTCAGCTATTTTTCCTTCGAATACTCTCCGAAGATGGAGGAGCCTGCGCAGCCGACATGTTCATGCTAAAGAGAGTAATTAATGTGAAGAAAGAGAGATGCAAGAAGAAAGAATGAAAGAAGAAATGAGATGCAAGGATCTTGATATGGGTCTCGGTACCTTCAGCTAACCCCTCAAAGGATCTGGCACGAAAATGTGCTCTTGTTTTTTCACATCTAAAAATAGTCGAAAGTTATTTTACTCTTTCAAAATATCATTTAGATATATCCTCGATTGATGCCGGTCAAGGTGGCGCTAAATTTCTTGAAACGCCAAAACACCATACGCGCTGTATCGCGGCGAAAACGAAAGCGTGTGTTTGTTTGCCCTTGTACATTCGCAGCTGTAAAAATCAATACTCTTCCTAGAACCGCGCCGGCAGACCTCACACGCTATTGTATTGAGTTAGATTTACAAATAGACGAAGTGGAAACTTTTTAACGGGCGTTACGCAGGGAAGTGTTACGAGTTCACGTCAGCAAACATGCTAGAACATAAACATGGAGAAAGCGTAGGTACCTAAAACTAACTAACTAACTATAGCCTAAACTTTCGACATCTATCGACAGTCCCTATTGCTAAATGTTTTTTTAGTATAGGGGGGCATACGAGCAGTCAGAGACATTTTCATAACTACCGACTTCAATACACATCCGCCATAAAGGCTATACAAATACTGTACAACAAGCTGGTATGGCATAAGAAGAACAAAAAAGAAATCAAATTTATATATAACTAGCTTCCGCCCGCGGCTTCGCCCGCGTGGATTTCGGACTTCAAAAATCCCTATAAATTTTAACTTATTATGTTATTCTGATAAGAAAGCTATATTACTGTTAAAGTTTCATGAAAATCCGTTCAGTAGTTTTTGTGTGAAAGAGTAACAAACACACTCACAAACTTTCACCTTTATAATATTAGTAGGATAGTAGGATTAGTAGAATTAGCATAATTATTACTACTATTAGGTAATGTAGCTTAGCGAAAACTGGCTGTATCAAAGATCATAAAAAGAAATGATCCCGATACGATTATTCGCGTCATTGTTAAAATTATTTTATTAAATTAAGAAATCAAAAATTATGAAAAACGTTTCAATCACCAACGCCATCTAGTTACATTTTCACGAACTATTTTCGGGCCTTGCGGTACACCCGAAAATACACACATGTGTCACAAAACCACAAATCATCCTAACCGTTCGTATAATAAATTCAACTTCATTTAACGACGCATAAAAAACTGGCACTCGAAATATATCGCCGCCATTTAATTGTGTTTCGTAAGGTTCCTACAGAAATATCTCAAATTGCGCAAGTGTCAGCGCCATCTGGCGGCGTTTTCCCGCACCGCGTGCGCCGGGATCGATGCACGTAGTCCCGGCCGCGGCGGCGGGATGTCTGTAACCCGAGCAGGGGATGGGAGGCTATTTTTGACTTTGGATAGGTAGTGCCATACTGCATGCTTGCATGCAGTCGAATTGGGCCGGCGCGACCGGGGAGGTACCTCTCGCTTACACGAGACCGGCGTAAAGTGACAGCTGTACTGTCGCGTTTCGTGCGGTGTGTAAGTAGCTGGTGGCCCATGGAGGTGGGAGGAGAAAGGAGGGCAGCGCATCTGTATAGCCTCTATGCGGGTGTTTGTGCGCGTCAATAGTCATGAAAATGGCTCCGACTGCTCGTTTGCCCTCCTATACCATAAAAAAAAAAATCGGCCGGCATGACCGGGGAGGCACCAGTCGCTGACATGATACTGCCGTGAAGTGACTACTAAGCTGTCGCGTTTCGTGCAGTCTCTGGGTAGCCGACACCATATCGTTACACCGCTGCTACTCCTATAACAGCGCGTTCACGACCACAGCGGTGCGAATTGCGGCGCGGTGAGCGCATCGTCTGTCTCTCTTTCACTCGATACTCGACGCGCGAGTGAGAGAGAGACCGGCGCGGTGAGCGGATCGTCTGTCTCTCTTTCACTCGATACTCGACGCGCGAGTGAGAGAGAGACAGACGATGCGCTCACCGCGCTGCAATTCGCACCGCTGTGGTCGTGAACGCGCTATAAGACTAGGATCAATAGCGGCAACCAGTTATGATCATCACAGGGAGGCCGAGGGAAATGCTAAAAATGACTTGCGAATTAAGTTTTCCCATTTCTCTCCCAATATAAAAGTGAGAGACCAGCTGCACAGGATTGCAACGACTTATATAAGCCAATTAAACCGCTAGCCAACCGTGATCAGTTCACGGATCTGATTTAATAGTACATATACTACATAATATGCATTCCTAATAGTACAGTACGAAAAAATCCCATTATATCATTTTTATTTAATTATACAATTTCTCTTTTTTTAATTATAGCATAACGTTTATAATTATAGCATATTAATTATGGCCTTTCTCTACGTTTATAGAGTACAGACAATGTTCTGTTAAATATAATTTTCTCAATTACAGCTTAGTTTAATGTGTAGTTATAACCGGCAAATCGTAAAACTCCTAAAGTTATCTTGTGTGTAGACTTACATATTTATTTATCAGATAGGTTTATTGCCTTTATATGTATGTTTGGTGGATGGATCAAGTTCATGATGATTATATGAAAATCAAAAAACAAATATGATCAAAGACGAAACAAAGTAGGTAAATCTAGCAAATTCTAAATAGTATTATCCAAATCGTAGTTAACCTTTCACCCGCTAAGATTTTGCCGTTCGTTCTTGACCACTGCAAGAGACCGAGGCTAAACAACGACCTCTGGTAGAACTAATCGACGAAATAATTAGTTTTTTATTACAGTCTCTAGTTTGGGGACACCGGCGCCAATCACGAAGCTGACAGTAATGGACATTCCGTCCATGTTAATTACAATAATAATCGATTGTTTTAGGATTAGAATATGATTGCGAAACCTGTCGGGTTCAAGAACTATGTAGTGTTAACTAACAGTGGTATTACATATTATCGCCATTCATTTCATTTTCATTTCATTTCATTTCATTTTCATTTCATTTCTTTGCGAAGCCCGTGCGATCAAAAACTATGTAGTGTTTAACTAGCAGGGGTATTAGATGCTAATAAAGATAACGCCATTATTGCTTTGCATGTTTCCGGTTGGGACCACCGGGAAAAGATCTTCTGAATGACAGCGACTTGTTGTTATAGTTAACTGTCATGTATTGTGTGTTTTATTGAATTAATGTGCAAGGAGGGTCCATCTAGAATCTAGATAGTAGCTAATAGAGAATAGAAGGCCTCTTCGGATGAGGGCATATATCGGCTAATCACTTATCATCAGGTGATCCAATCGCGCCCCTTATTTATTTTGCTGGGTTTTATAAAACTATGCCTAGTAATAATCTTTAACCCCCCTTATTAATAAACATAGAATAACTCAATTCAAGTAATAACCTAGTAATAAACTGACATCTGTCAAATTCCATACTTTTTAAGTGTTTTTTTATATGGAATTTGACAGTTGTCAGTTTATTACTAGGCTATTACTTGGATTAAGTTATTCTATGTTTATTAATAAGGGGGTTAAAGAATATACGACACCTAAAACCAATCGCCTAAGGGCGAGTTGACCGTATGTTGAAAGTCAAAGGCAGTGATTTTGAGATATCCACTTTCAAAGAGCTGGCCCTGTTTACGTGGACATAAAACGAGGCTACTCCGAACTGGCGTATAATAAAAGCTTACACTTACATCGGCACATATTTGATAAATGCCAAAGCAATTTCATCAACATCGTAAAGATATTATATGTTTATAGTATCTTTATACGGTTTATAATGAAATTACTCAAGTGCAGGGTTTCTTAAATTTTAACTCCACGAACCCCGGTCAGGTAATATTTAAGGAAAAGGAAACAAACCTTATTTATGTAATACGTATTGTATGTACACAAGTATGTTGAGGTTTAACTGATCTACCGCGGACCCATGACACATACGCCACGGACCCCACTTTAAGAACCCCTGCTTTAGTGTAAGTTGTCAGAAAAATAGACAAGTCTATGCTTATCTAATCTACTAACATCGTTTCATTTTAATTTTCAATGCCTACTTTAAGGTACTATAGGCATTCATTTTTTTTTAATAACTATTACCTTAACTGCGCATGGTTTAGTAGATAGGAAGATAGCGTGGCACGAGCATCTATCCTGCCAAGCAATAGAAACTCTTGATTAAACAGCCAATTTTAAATACAAAAGAAATACTTGATGTTGCAAAAAAACACGTCTTATAGAAGAAGAAGCAGGCGATATGCGACCACTGCCGCCCATAGACATCTGTACAATCACTTCTCTTTACTTAAAGTGGAGACGTCTGCTTTAAGGGTATTACATTGCTCAATGACCTTGGAGAATCTGTCACTAAGAAAGTCATTATTTTTTAACGCCACCTATTATCATACGTACGTCTCATAACTTCTTGCAAACTGAAAAGAACCAAAGATTAAACAAGAGTCAGATGTGCCACAATGTGCCTATTTTGTCCATTTTATTTTATTAACACTTATTTAGCATATGTATTACTTTGATATTGAAAAGAATTAGGATGACCTTGCGATTTTGGCAAGTTGTAGGGCTTTGCTGCATTGCAGCCGAAACAGGGCGGAACTACTAGAGATCTTCTTTGCTCAGGTGATACTGGCGTGAAAACTATACGCGGACGTCGCTAAAAGCGTGTCGTTGTACCGTTCGCCAATCTGAGTAGACAGACCAGCTAGGAAGACCACAAAAAGTGGTGGCAAACCACATAGCTTGGGCCTACGTTACTGTAGCTTGGGCGGCGGTGTGCTTACTGGCAGGCACCCCTTCATGGGAAATGAATGCCAAGACCCAGGCGAAGTTATACTGCTGGGAGAGGCAGCGTTGACAGGGTCAAGAAGAGATGGAAAATCGGGCTGGAAAACTCCCCATATGACATAAAAATTTGGTTTGTGGTAAAAAGTTGCGATGCTTTCTTCTCCTTCTGCGCAACCATAATGCAGCAGAAAAAGTCGCCGAGAGAAAGCGAGAGGTGCGAGCTGATGCACTCCCCATCGGCAAGGACGAGGAGGCAGGCGTCGGGAACAATATGCCCGTCAACTGCACTGAAGGTGCCGTAAGTGAAAGCCTAGTGGTGGAATGCTCTCGATCCCTTGGCGCTCCAATAACTGCGAGGTGAACGTGCCGCAGGGATTTAGTGGGTAAACTTGCAATCGGCTAGGAGTCCCACACTTCTCGGGGCTCACTCACTCACTGTTGTGTAACGTATTCCCCTGCTTAAAAAAGTGATACCGGCGCGGCGTAGTAAGCCATGCTTTTCCCCCGAAGATGCTGTAACCTTGTTGTGGTTGGTGGCTTGCGTGCCTTTGTGATCTTCAAGGCTATCCCGAACAGAGCTACTCCTACAGGACAGTTTTGGGGGGAGAGGCCAGAGTAAAAGCAGCTCGACTCGGGGTCCTACACCCGTCCCCCTGATTTTTCGTCGTAGCAGGGATTGTTCAGAGGCAGCCGGACAGACCCCGCGTAAAAGTTTGGCCTCTTCACCGAGGCCAGCCTGTCGCTAGAGGGATCTTGTTGTTTGCAGATCCGAGACCCTCCAATTATTGTGGCTGAAGGCAATCGGCTTTAGTCGGTATTACACTATGTGTTGAGTCTGACATAGGTCTAGGGGACACCCAGCCCGGGTGCCCTAGATACAATACGTAAATGGTTTTACCTGCAAAAATATAAAAAATCCAAGCAGTTTGTGAGTTGCCCATTGACGGAGGGTTTTTTTAATGGTATATGGGGGCGAACCAGCAGTCGGAGCCATTTTCAGGACTAGCGACGCCCATAGACATTCGTATAGAATCTACACAGATGCGCTGCCTTTTCCTTTCTTTCCTTCCTCCTCCTATCTCTTTCCATTCTCTTCCCACCTCCGTAGGCCACCCGCTACTTACACACCGCACGAAACGCGACAAGACAGCTGTCACTTCACGCCAGTCTCGTGTAAGCGAGAGGTACCTCCCCCGTTGTGCCGGCCCATTTCGGCTGCATGCAAGCATGCAATGCGACACTACCTCTTACTAAAGTCTCTATTTTAACCAAATGGGAGGCACATTCCGGTTAGTGTTATCACATTTACTGATTCTCTAGGCGTGTGGACATCAACAGACGTTAGTAGTCACTGACGATTGTGATGGAGGAGTGGAGATAAGAGTGGACTCCTTGCACGAGCGATAGCTGAACAAGACTCATTTACATGCGGACGGGTTGATTTTTATGTGCATCTGATGATGATCAGGTAGGCATTTATAGGTTCTCGGAAATAAAAATAGTTAGAATGAATTGGTATTCAAAATTCAAAGTTTAAGGTTGAATAATTAAACATTATTAAATTGATACATTTTGGGTAATCACTACATAGTATAAAACAAAGTAGCTTTTCGCCATCTGTGTGTGTATATGATAAAGATATAATCTTTAAATTTCGCAACTAATTGTAATAGGGTTTTTTAATAGATAGAGTGATTCAAGAGGAATGTTTATATGTATAATATTTTTGAAGTCCGAAATCCACGTGGGTGAAACTGCGGGCGGAAGCTAGTAATTAATATTTTATTATTTTAAATCTAAATGTGTGTAATGTGAACAGGTTGGTTTGTCATTTAGCGGGACTGGTGTTGATGGACAATGTAAGATGGCCTGGGCGCTCTCGGCGTCGGTATTTTCTTCAGGCTGATCTAGTTTATAGCTAGCTCTTGCTTGTTTTTATTGCCTGTAAAATATATGGCGGATTTTTAATTTCCATACTACAATTATAAGTACAGGCCCAGCGTCGATATTAATTTTGTAGAGTATTAGTTTGACAATACTAGCTAGACAATACTAGCGCAACTAGTGTCAAGTCTTAATTTTAATCTATGACAAGTTTAAAAATCTAAAATAAATTGTTAGCTACTTTACTTAAATTTACAAACATAATTTCTACGTCGTATTTATATCGGTATTATTTAAAATATTGTTTCATTCATAAACATAAGAATTTGCAAACTTTTCTAATTTATTTTGAAGAAAAAACGCATGTACATCCACTCGCCACAAGCGCCGCAGCGACTTTGAAATGACATCTCCCAATTGTCATCAACGGCCATAGCGGGGGTGCTTCTGGTGGGGTTATAGTGAAATTTCTTATTTTTCATGTTTATTTAAAAATGAGATAAGAAATATAAAAAATAAACAATACGGATTGTTAAATAACTAATCACAAGTTTTTTGACATAAATATCATGTCGGAACATTAAGCCGTTCTCGAGAGAAAATGCAATTTATACAAAAATTTTACGATTTACATAAATTATTTAAAAAAAACTGGGCCTATTTACAAAAAATATAAACAATACAATTTATTTATGATTAATTGAAATATAACATATTTTTTTTTACACAGTAAATGCATGTACGCATTCATCAAGAAACTTCATTAAACCTAGGGCTTTTTTCGCGTTTTAGCGATGTAATGCCCTTAAGCGAGAACAGTCTTGCTTTGGCAGATATTATATACCATGAAACGAATAATAAATTCCAATAAGTACCTACATTTAAATTATATAATGCCTTAATAGTCAATACTCAATATTGGCATAATGGATTCCGTTCTCTTGCGTATTGCAAATCATATATCATTATTTTTACATGTCATGGTCATTCATTATTAAGATTTATAATGGAATATGGATTTAAAGTGTCGACTCTAATATACTAATGCATGCGCCGACTGTTAAATGCAAGAGTGACGTCATCCAGGAACACATCAACTCTTTAGGAGTAAAATCGTGATAACTGTGACTGGGCCAGCGTAATGCTTTACGCTTATGTCGCTTACGTCTTTCAAAAACACTTTGTATACACATTACATTTAGACTAACAAAGCTCACGAATGCTACAGGTGATAACTAAGAATTGGCACTTCACGCTGGTATAGATAAAATGAACTTCCGTGCCATCTTTATTCGGGTAAATTGTTAAAACACAAGAAGTTGTACTATATCCTAACAATACATAATATTATACAGGGTTAGTTTTTGGTCACCGGCCAAATTTTCAGGTTTGGATCATTAATACATACGATTTATGAAATAAAACAAATAAGAAAAATAATTTAAAAATATTTTTGTCCCGTACGAAAATAAATACCTTGTGGGTAACATAATTGATCATTGCCGCCGCGCAGTGGATACGAAACACAATCAGCTGTTGAGGTCAACACACTCTTCGAGCGCTAATGCGCGTAGGTATATTTACGGACCGTTTCAGATCGATGTTTATGTAACAAAATATTACAAATAAAAGGATAAAATTAAAACACACCCTTGAAATTATGTTTATTTCCTTATTTTTAATATGGCCGGTGATCAAAAACTAACCCTATTATATACCTTTATTCTAGATATCCTACTAAAATACTTAATGCAAAAAGTTTGTTATTTTTTAACGCAAAATTACTTAAAATGGTTTATCCCGAAAGGGAGAGGTTTTCTTGGAATAGATTACACTTTAGCTATAAAAAATATTTATGTTGGTTTGAGAGCAAAGTTGGGAAGGGAAGAAGGGAGGGAGGGTAACAGGTCTGCGTAATAATTAAGCGGATGTCTCTTGCCCTAGTTACCGACAAGCTTCGACTACTCATTTGTAACATGTACAATATGACTTAGGGATCTTCAAGAAAAGAGCCTACTCTCATCTTAAAGGCCGGCAACGCAACTGCAAAACCCCTGGTGTTGCAACCCCTGGTCTGTGGGCGTCGAAAACACCATCATCTCGGTGATCCGACTGCTCGTTTGCCCCCTGTACTATAAAAAAAAAACATGACCCTAAAAAAAATATAATTTTGAATAGCCTCGTACCACAGGTTAACATCCTTAGCGTTCAGTTTCGTTATTTCTTTACCAGTCAATAAAATCTAACGGTGGACAGTTATGGCTCCCCCATTATGGTTATTACTTAATGATGTGCCATATTTGGAGACGTTGACAATTTTAATTGATGTCAAACATTTGTCTCCGGTGTATCGTTCTTTCTCACGACTATATTCAAATACTACATTCGTTGTTTTAAAAAGCGATGTTGTTCTCGAAGAATTAACGTTATGGTTTGTCCACACTCGAGAATAAAGGGCGAAGGCGCTAACCATCAGCGACTCAAGAATATGGATTGTGGTATTTGGAGTAGCGATGTGCTATTACTGCAAAAATTTAACGAATTAGTCGATTGTTCCGTTTATTCGATAACAATCGACGTTATTCGAATGTTATGAGCCAGAGAAAGAAGTTCGGCGGGCGATTGCGACTGACAAGGTAATCGTATTAACTTTAACTACTAACTTGTGCTGTAACTTTATAACTTAGTAGCACGTCGATTGTTATTCGAATAATCGAAAAATCGCATCGAGGAACTACTTAACCGATAATCAAATGCGCTATAACAATATTTTCGATTTATTCTTTTGTTCTTTTTTTTTTTTTTTTTTTTAANNTAGGAAGGCAAACGAGCAGTCGGAGCCATTTTCATGACTACCGACGCCCACAAACATCCGCATAGAGGCTATACAGATGCGCTGCCCTCCTTTCTCCTCCCACGCCAATGGGCCACCGGCTACTTACACAGCGCACGAAACGCGACAGCACAGATGTTACTTTACGCCGGGCTCGTGTAAGCGAGAGGTCTTTTTGCAACAATCGCCCATCGCTGCTGTGGAGTCCTTTTCGCATTTCCTTCGCTGATTAGATCGCTGTATTGGACTCGACGGGCGCAAGCTACGCTGTCGCGTTTCTTATGGTTTGTATATGTTTTCCGGTGGCCTATTGGAAGTGGAAAATAGGGCGCGAGTGGAATTGTCATAATCATAATTGTCATGACGTCATCAATTGTCATGTCATAATTATAATCTAATATATAAAATTCTCGTGTCACAGTTTTCGTTGCCATACTCCTCCGAAACGGCTTGACCGATTCTCATGAAATTTTGTGAGCACATTGAGTAGGTCTGAGAATCGGCCAACATCTATTTTTCATCCCGATATTCCCACGGGATCGAGAGTTACGCGGGTGAAACCGCGGGGCGCAGCTAGTATACGATATATTCCTACTTCTATTACTTATGTCAACTGACAGAAGACCAGATCTTAGAATAATAGTAGAGGGTAGTTATCGATTTCTTGTTGATGGTTATCCTAAGGGAATACGAGTAATACATTTTATTTTCCGTTTTTAATAATAATAATTAATAATCTTTATTAATTCTTTTTTCGTTAATTTAATTAATGAAGTAATATAACTTCCTTAACAATATAAAGTAATTAAATGATCAATCAAATCTCTGTAAATTTTGATTTTTATCACACAATTAACAAAGAAAAATGAAGGCGAAGGAAGAAAAATTGAGAAATTGTAATTTTCTTTACCAATTTTCGGCTTTATGAAAATCATTTGTACTTCGAAATTATTTAGAAAATATTCATTTATAATTTTTAATTATATGCGCTAGATTAATATTTTTTATTAATTAATAATTAATTTAACATTACTATGTGAACCTAAAATGCTAAATGGCAACTTTATTTGAAAATAATTTGACTACATATATATTTTTTCATGTGTATGAGACTTTATAGCACAAACGAGCAGTCGGAGCCATTTGATAGCTACAGGCGCCCATGGGGCATGGACATCCGCATATTTTTGTTTAACAGATTCATTGCATTTCTTTCATCGATCTCGCCTACGGGCCACCGTATACTCAGCGTATCACGTTAGAGGTACCTCCCCAAGCCGACCGAATCAGGCTGTTAATGCAGCATTGCTACCTCTTACGTAGAAACTATATTACTTCAAGGTATCGTTAGTGAAGAGCTTTATAACGAAAAGGGCGCGGGTTCTACTTTTTTATTTATGATATAGGAGGGCAAACGAGCAGTCGGAACCATTTTCATGACTACCGACCGCATAGAGGCCATACAGATGCGCTGCTCTCCTTTATCCTCCCACCTTCATGGGCCACCGGCTACTTACACACTGCACGAAACGCGACAGCACAGCTGTCACTTTACACCGGTATCGTGTAGGTAGCGTAAGCGAGAGGTACCTCCCCGGTCGTGCCGGGCCAATTCGACTGCATGCAAGCACACAGTGTGATCCTACCTCTATACTTACTTACCTACTTGTAACAATATAACATAACAAAACATAGCAATTGTCGTTTTTTATTGTTTATAATAAAAAAAATATATTCCTATGTTTTGAAATAGAATTAACAACAATAATTACTAGTTATTCTAACTATTATTATAACATCATTATAATAAAACTATTATAATCACGATTACTATAACCATATCCTGTATCATCTACACAATGCCGTGCCTAGTTAAAGCAACAGCAAGTCTCAGACATGTTTTTTTTCGCCCGTCAGCCGGCAGCTCGCCAGCCGAAAACTTTGGCCGTTTGTAATAACTCCAATAAGTTCAATAACTACGTCTGGGGCCATGGCAACGGCCGTATCGGGTTTCATAACCGATCGATCCGACACACTCGATATACTCCGGCCCCCTTAAAACATAGCATAACTTTATCCACGGAATAACCTAGTAATAAACTGACATCTGTCAAATTCCATATTTAAAAACTCATCAAAGTATGGAATTTGACAGATGTCAGTTTATTACTAGGTTATTCCTTGGATAAAGTTATTCTATGTTTATTAATAAGGGCGCGGATGTCGTTTAGTGAGAGGGTAGTGCCACGCTGCACGCCGCCGAACTGAACCGGCACGACCGGGGAGGTATCGTTTATACGTTACCGGCGTGAAGAGACAGCCGTGCGGCGAGTATTCGGTGGCCCATGGAGGGTGGAGAAAGAAGGTGGTCAACGCATCTATACAACCTTCATACGGATAGATAGTCATTATCATCATCAGTCATGAAAATGTTTGCGATTTGGTAAGAGGTAGTGCCACACTGCATGCTTGCATGCAGTCGAATTGGGCCCGCACGACCGGGGAGGTACCTCTCGCTTACACGAGACTGGCGTAAAGTGACAGCTGTGCTGTCGCGTTTCGTGCGGTGTGTAGGTAGCCGGTGGCTCATGGAGGTGGGAGGAAAAAGGAGGGCAGCGTATCTGTATAGCCTCTATGCGTATGTTTGTGGGCGTCGGTAGTCATGAAAATGGCTCCGGCTGCTCGTTTGCCTTCCTATATAAAAAAAAATAAAAAAAAATTGCTCCATTGCTTGGTTATACTATAAAAAAAATAGTCGCTAAGATATGGCATGCTGCATATGCGTAACAGACAGATAGGAGCGGTAGTAAACTCTCGCACATGACGTCGCTAATTAACAGCTTTGCCATCTCGTCTAACTACGTCACGACCGGAGAGGTACCTCTCGCTACTGCCAAGTGACAGATATGCTGTCGTGATTCGTGAGATTTGTGAGTTTCCTCCACGTTCGAGGGAGGAAAGAGACGTACATCAGTTGCGGATGTCTATGGGCGTCTATCATCGAAAGGCCCCGCTCGCTTCCCGCATTAAACTATAAAAAGGCGGATATGATACGGCGG
>LUGF01016616.1:58837-74676 GCA_001625245.1 Calycopis cecrops | reverse complement strand
GTTAAGTGTTTAGCGAGGATTTGCGCATCCTTGATTGCTTGACGCGAATCGCGTGTCATTATCACCATCCGCAAGTAATCCGTCCACAGCTACATAAAGGACGTTAACAATTAATAAAAAACCACTATCCGATTACCACCGGTTTCTCGTGCTTGGCCCAGTTCCCGTCCCCAGCGCTGCTACTCCTGTACTTGCAGATCTACAACGGCAACCACTTATGACCTTTGCTATCTTAGGGAGTTGTGGCGTCTAAAACTGTCTTGGGATCCGCAACGAATTCAATCAGAGTACAGTAGGAGTAGGAAGTAGATATCTTGTTTATAAATCTTTGGTTATTATAATATTAATATCTGTGGACTGTGGACTTATTACACACCACGTCAGCCTAGCGCCGTGCTAAGTACCGTAAGGACTAGTGTTACGCGTACCAGACAACGGAAATATATTTAATGTCTTTTAAATTTATAAAATTTTATATATTTAAGTTTTTTTTAATTATATAAATTCATATAATACATAGATCCATGACCAAGGCGGGATTCAAACCCACGACCCCTGGCGCAACATGCTCCGCTTAATATTTGTTCTCCTAAAGGCATGTTGCCTCAATTACCTTACCAAAAAAATGTTTCCACGCGCACTTTCTGCTTATGAAAAGACATCTACCGTAGGATCTTACCTGTAAACAAAAGAAAAACACCATAAATACACTGTTTACTTTCATCATCATCAACAGCATCAGTCAGCAGGTCGACATGGTTCTGGACATTGTTTCTGCACGTTCGGGTCTACATGAAGGCGAAGATACTAACTTCTAGTAAGAGGTAGTGCATTTCAACTTATAGTAAGAGTAGACACTGAGTGCTTGCATGCAGCCGAATTGGGCCGGCACGACCGGGGAGGTACCTCTCGCTTACACGAGACCTGCGTAAAGTGAGAGCTGTGCTGTTATTGGGGGCAAACGAGCAGTCCGAGACATATTCGTGACTACCGACGCCCATAGACATCCGTATAGAGGCCATACAGATGCGCTCCTTTCCCCTCCATGGGCCACCGGCTACTTACACACCGCACGAAACGCGACAGCACATCTGTCACTTTACGCCGGTCTCGTGTAAGCGAGAGGTACCTCCCCGGTCGTCCCGTCCCAATTCGGTTGTATGCAAGCATGCAGTGTGGCGCTGCCTCTTATTCGGTTTATCTATACATCTTAGGACTTATCAAAGACGCACATACCTAGTGGACAGATAAGTAGATAAAGATACTTAAAGGGTCGGCAATGCGCATGTGATGCCCCTGGTGTTGCAAGCGTCCATAGGCTACGGTAACCACGTACCATCAGGTGGGCCGTATGCTTTTATTGTCACCATCGTGGTATAATATATATAATATGAGAAAAAAAAATACAGAGGTTCGACGCTCCAGGCGAGTTCACCTCTCATATCGATGAAGCTGCACCTTCAGTCCTCAGCGTAGATTCTATCAAAAAAAAAAAAAAAGAAAAAAAAAATTAAAAAAAATAAAGTCTGATCATGACTAGTGTCGATGAATCAACTTGAACTTACATGTGTAATGATAAATAATACGCCGCCATTTCCGTGAGGTGCCGCCGTATAAGGCGAGTCAACTCTCAATAAAGTCAGCGCGTTATTCGATTATCGCGTAGCTGTGAGTTGTGAGCTGTGACTCAGGTGGGAACATGTGTCTGTTACATATTACTAGCGACCGGAGCGATTAATACAATGGCACCAATAACATAAACGCGCAAAAAAATATAAAAGGTTACCACGCATCAAAATACTAAAAAAAAAGTGTGTGCTTTAGACCACACAACTGAAGTAAAACTTAATTCTTGATTGAATACACCAATTCATTACCATAGTTACAACGACATAATATGTCATTTGATATTAATTTTTTTTAAAAACAAAAAAGTTTCACTTAAATCGCATTTGAATTTTGAATTTGAATGACAACTTCCGTTCCGTTTCCGACTCCGATCAACACATTTTTGTAACGCTCTCGCCATCTTACTCCCCAAGTCAAGCGCGCGTAAAAAAGTTTTACTTCAAAATCAAAGATTTCCCGGGCTAAACCACGATACGTGCGCACATGGGATCGGCTGTCTACGCGTTTATTGATAAGTCCAGCAGTGAAATTATAACGGACTAGCAGTGCCCCGCGGTTTCACCCGCGTTTAATTTCGAAGAAACCCATATATATTTCAACACCCTATTTCACCCCTTTAGGGGTTGAATTTCTAAAAATTCTTTCTTAGCGGATGCCTACGTCGTAACATCTACCTGGATTTCAGCTAGACCCGACCAGTGGGTTGGGCTGTGCGTTGATAGCTGGCTATGTCACGTTTGAGTTTTATATAGATAGATTCTCATTATCATTATTATAATTAAATTTCATAGACAAAGAAAAATCAATGAAACAATGCTGTTTATTCATGCAAACAAAGACACGAGGAGAATAAAACATTTGAATTTCATTACATCCCTTTGTTCAGTGCAAAAACTATTCCAATATAATAATCTCAAAATAGAAGTCAATAGTGCATGATGAATTTCATAAAGTTTCGCCTTGTATCCGAACGATATTGCGACTGCGGCCTTGGCCTTAGAATTGGAGCCTCAACGTAGAATAGAACGGAGGAGTTACATTATCAACCTTAATACAAAACATGCATAATACTGTTAAAGGTGAAACAAAGCTATTGTTTTCGTAATATTATTTCGCGTTTTAAAAAATCAAGTGAATCATACTGTCATTATATAATAGACAATACATTCATTGTCTATCCGCAGTCCGCACGATCAATATGCATATATCTATATATGCGTTGCCCTTTTTCGCCCTATTGGGTCGTCTGTCCTACCACCACGAATTACAAGAAAGCCTACACTCTACAACAAGGAGATGAGTGTGAGCAAGAGCTATTTCCCGAGTTGTTCGGTAAAACAATGTTACCACTTAAAAACATACTATGTAGCTTCGGATCACACCCGGGGGACCGGCGGTAGTGTGTAAAGGGCACGTCATGTTCCCGCAAAAAAAAATTGCATCTAATTTAATGTGCTATGAGAGAGGCCTATGTCCAACAGTGGACTGCAATAGCTGATGATGATTTAATAAAAAAGTACTTTCATAAAACAGTAGAAAATACTCTATACATCTATATGTAATCTAAACCAAAACATTGAATAGAAACCGAATTTCCAATGAAATATACAACAACGAAGAGGACGATTTGAGTGTATTCAAATTGTAAAATAATCCACAGATTTCCGGGGTGTTGTCGCACCATCGCAATGCGCACGTAACATAAATTTCAACATGCATTTCAGATTCGTCGCCAACCATTAATTTCCCATTTGTATCACAGGGAGAAAGTTGGCGGTTCCACCTCAGCGTCTAGACGACAAGGATTCTAGTCTGGCACCTCGTCTAGTGCTAGCAGTCCTGTTCGGGACTGTCTGGAGCCAAATACGAGATGAGTACGAAATTTAGAGCTATAAAAGATCTACAAGACTCTACAAGCAAAGATTATAAAGGTATTAAATTCGTTATGAAAATTTTTGATAATCGTGGGCTAGTTATTTGAAAATATCTAAAATTTAAATGATATATAACTAAACTGACCAAAATCTCTGGAATTGAAATAAAAAATTAAAGAAAAAAATCAAAACAATGCTTACGCTTAACTTTAATAAAATTAAGAAAATAGAGAAAAAGACAAATTTAACAGATGATTTGGATAAGGTGTAATGATCATCGAAACATACATGAAGTCAAATCATTGATGTCTTAAACAGGATAGACCTAACCTAACCTCGCACTTCCACATATACTATAACACAGATTATACAATCTGTATTACACTCTATACTAAAAACAAGCATATAGCTCAGTTACTGCCTTATAGCGTCCACAAACATCCTGTTCCACTCAAACGTATGCACTTATTCATCTGTTATGCAATACATGAACACCCAATGCCTTCGACCATATCGTGTACAGTTATTACAATCAATTCAGTTGTTCGAACACAATGAAGAAGTTTCCTAAAAAGATAAAAAAAAAGCGACAGCTCATATCAAACGTGCCATTGTCCGAGCCACACTCACATTTATATAACGCGCTGCTTTTGGACTTGTGTCGTTATGTTATAACAAATGTTTTATGTACGGCACGCCCGGAAGAGGAACACTGACTTAACCGCAACCTTCGCCGGATTGGGTAATGAATACAATAGTGTACAAGTAAACAAACAGCATTAGGAAGAGGTAGTGCGTTGTATTGCAGCCGAATTCGACCGGCACGACCGGGGAAGTACACTTTGGAAAAACACTTGACATATATATTAAAAATACGGTATGTAAAATTAAGGTCACCTATTGTAAGCTTAGTAATATTTTCGTCAGATTTTGAGGTGAAGTGACCTATGACAGTGGTTCCCTATTACAACATTTCATAGCATGGAGGTAAACGAACAGCCGGAGCATTTTGAGGATTATCAACACCCATAAACATTCACGCAACCAGACTGAATTGTCCTTCTTCATCCCATCCTACTACACCAGAAACTACAAAACCGCACAAAACGTGACAACATATTATTTCTCACTTCGCGACAGTACGTAAGAAAGAGACACCACACCTCGGACTCTCTCGGATGTCTCCCACGCGGACCTTTAACTAAACTACACGTTAAACAATCAGCCGACGGGGGTACGTGGAAGAAACACGGTTAGATTAGTATATTAGCATGACAAAGGGCCCGCCGATGTTTCCGCGCGTTTACTGAACCTACAAAGGAACTATCAATTGTGCTAGGGGTCGGATTGAAAGCTTTTATAGCGTGACCATGGTTTACGATTTTGCCGGGACAGTCTTTGTTAGAAGTGAAAAAATCACGCGACTTTAAACAGCGAAGTACATTATGCCTTCACGTCATCAACATGCTTTATCAATATTCATCAAAATGTCTAAAGTTGTAAAACTGTTTTCAAATAAAAACTGCTACAGGATAAATGTCTATTTTAAATGCATCTAAACTATTATAATCATGCTGTTATTGTCACTATTAAGAGTATGCCAATAACTATTGACATACTCTTTAATAGTGACTTTAGCAGCATGATTATAATAGTCTACAACCATCAGTATTTTCTTATATTACATTAGTGATAAAGTAGTCTAAAGGTAGAACAATTTTTCCAAACTCTTCGAAATGCAGTAAAACCACTTTGCCGACGGGAATTAATTACAGTTAAACTACTTTGAAGGCGCAGATCGAAGTTTACTTAGTTATTTAACCGTACGAATTTACGGTTATTTGAAACGTTAAAGTAACCGAAACGGAATTGTTACGAGTAATTTCCGTAAATTTGATAAATCAGTTCAGTAAGAGGTAGAACCAGAGGTTTTCCTGCGGTGTGTTAGTATCCGGTGACCCATGGAGGGGGAAAGAACAAGGTGGGCATCTAAATAACCTCTATGCAGAAGTCTATAGGCGTCGGTAGACATGAAAATGGCTGTGACTGCTAGTTTGTTCCTTTATATTATAAAAAAAATATTGTAACAGTCTATTAAGTAACAGTAGTGTACGAACAACGAAAAAACCTCATCCATAATTAATATTGATTCGAGACTTGTCCCAGAATCTTCTCGTTTTGTGGCCACAGCAGCGGGTGAAGCCTAGGTACCACGTAACCACTTTGTACCATTCAGAGCTACTTGTAAAGCAACAAGTAACTTAACATGAGTCTTCGTGTTGTGTTGTTGACGTCGCGCGTCGCCTACATACGCGCAGGGAAGGGTTTGGAAATAGAGTCTTCAACTAATAGCTATTGGGAACGGCACCTATTTATCGTGTAAGGGGGTAAACGAGCAGTCTTAGCCCTTTGATTACAAACGTCTATAGACTGCTTGTTTGCCTTTTATACTAATCGTCCAGTGCTAACTTGGGCTTTAAAAATAAAAACTGTTCCGCTGTAGTAAAATATAGCCTATGTTACTGATAAGTTACTTCCTGATTCTATTAGTGAAGAGTTTAGGACACGACATGAAACAAACAAACAAATCTTTCCTCTTTACACATTAAGTATACCTGGAATAATCGATAAAAAGAAACTGAAAAATCGTAGGAAAGAAAGAAACTCACTTCGGTACAAGTTAACGTACTACTTTACCAACAAATGTTCTCCGAAATCAACTGTTAAAAACTCCTATCGTTAGATATGCGCATACAGATGGCCTGCTTACCGGAGGTTGTTCGCCGAGCGTCGGGTGGCGTGTCACCGGCAGAGCATGGTGCCTTAATAACTATCGATTGTACTTGATATAGGTTACGGGGTATTGAGTATATAGGAGGGCAATGAAATGAACATGTTATTATTCAAAATAGTATTATTAAAAAATACTCTTTGAATGTCATAAGTGACATCCGCCACCGGTTTTTGTCTTGACAAAAACGGGCGAAACAAACTGAGGCTCATTTCACATTTATACTCACACAATTTCTTCTTCTTCTCCTTTGCTCGTTCCCACGTTATGTGGGGTCGGCTCTCCAAATTTTTCTGTGCCATGACATTCTGTCTAGGGTTGTCGGGTCGGGTAGATCTACTAGATCTAGATGTGTGAGGTTAATCATGCTGGTGTACCGCATCTATGCCCTATGGAGGGCGTCCTCAGCCTCTCTTTTTCTCAGGCCGGTTTGAGGCTGTTTTTACGTCGTCTTCTCTCCTCATCCCGTGGCCGTACCTCAGACGTCTTTCTTCGAGCTTTTCGGCTTACTTTAAAACTGCCACGGACGTCCTCGTTCCGTACTTTATCTAGCCTTGTAAACTTGTAACCCCTCCTGACCATCTTAGCATTTTCATCTAGGCCGTGTGAAGTATTTGCACATGAGTTCCCTCCACGGTCCAGCACCCTGCTCCGTATATAATAGCCGGTCGCACCGCCATCTTTTATTCTAAATCTATATACATATATAAAACACAAAGGTGCCATAGCCATCTATCAACGCACAGCCCAAACCACTGGACGGATCGGGCTGAAATTTGGCGTGCAGGTAGATGTTATGACGTAGGCATCCGCTAAGAAAGGGTTTTTAGAAATTCAACTCCTAAGAGGGTGAAATAGGGTGTTGAATTTAGATGAGTTTCTAAGAAAGTAAACGCGGGTGAAACCGCGGGGCACAGCTAGTATAATATAATATACACAATTTAAGCCTATTATATCTCTTGATATATTATAGTAACAAGGCATATTCTTATAATTCAATATGATTAAATTAGAAAAGATACTATTAAAATAAAATGTAGAGGAATCAAGACCAATCTGTAATGATCGTGACATATGTCTCTCTCTGGCCGACCCATTAGGGCACTGTGGTGATGTGTGTGTGAGTGTATTAAAACACAAGAACAAAGGCTCCCCGGGCCAGCGGGACCGCACAGACAATGGGAGACGGATAATACCCTCAGAGGGTTGACCGTATAACACTTACAATACATTTTCATTTATTGTTTCACACCCCACACAAACATAAAGCTTTACACCTACGCCGTTTCTCATTTAAAGATGGGTGGCCATTTAATTAATATTATAGACTATCTGCGCCACGCGGTTTCACCCGCATAAGCTTCTATCCTAATTTATCTAATTAATATGTAGTCTATTTGTTGATCCGACCTGTTAGTAATATTCATGCAAAATTTTAAGTAAATCCATCCAGTTTGAGTTTAGCCCGGATATACCTACAGACAAACAGACAAAAATTCTAAAAACTGGTCTCGATATTGATAGTAGATACACGCCCCAAGTATTATTTTTTTTTTTTTATTTGTATAATTTAGATTTGTATATGTATTATTTAGTAAGCTTACATAACACCGGTGAAAAGTGATAGCTGTGCTGTCGCGTTTCGTGCAGTGTATAAATAGCCGGTGGCCAATAGAGGAGGAAGGAGAGCAACGCATTTGTATAATCTCTATCTATAGTAAAATGTCTCCGACTGCTCGATTGCCCCGTATACTATAAAAAAACACGACATGTATTTTTTCAGGATACGTACGAGCAATCAATCAGACCTAATTGTTGATTACCGACGTCACTGCAGTACGACGGAGATGCTCTCCTTCACCACTCCCCAACTCTACCATCACAACTAAACTCCACTCGCCCGACGCCGAGACACCCAGTTCTTTCAACTCCTTTTTATTGGCAAACGCGATGTGTCATAACAATGGCCCATAAATATATAATGATTATATTCCTGACACTCGTAAATAATCAGCAAGACTTGTCACAAAGGCGTGTGTCGCCAGACAAAGAGGCAGACGCACAAAGGCGTGCGGGCTGGATGCTCGCCAAGAGCGTTTGCGAACGCATCAAACGGGCACTTAGCAATCATTCCCGCCCTTAAAGGACTGCATTGTTGTCCGTTAATGCGAATTGTGATCCGTTAACGACACTAGTTGATAGCCGTGGCTTCGTCTGCGATTTTCATTGAAGAAAGATCTTCGTATAAAGAACGAAGAAGACAGGTAAGAGGTAGTGCCACACTGCATGCAGTCGAATTGGGCCGGCACGACTGGGGAGGTACCTCTCGCTTACACGAGACTGGCGTAAAGTGACAGCTGTGCTGTCGCGTTTCGTGCGGTGTGTAAGTAGCCGGTGGCCCATGAAGGTGGGAGGAGAAAGGAGGGCAGCGCATCTGTATAGCCTCTATGCGGATGTTTGTGGGCGTCGGTAGTCATGAAAATGGCTCCGGCTGCTCGTTTGCCCTCCTATATCATAAAAAAAAAAAAAGAAGAATCCAAGTTGAAAAATGGAGCCTCTCGTTGGTGACGTAAGCTCGGTAACTTTGCCCTGGTGTTCGCTCAATTTCATACATTGCAAACCATTTTCACGCAGTAGCCCAGGGGTGGCCAACCTTTCCATAGCTATCAACTAGTCGTTCGTGGCTCAAGGAGTCGATCAAAGCGCGAAGCTAGAATAATTATTACCGTTACTGTTTCATTTGAAAATTACTTCGTTGGTCATCATAAAGGGGTCTGATAGGTCGTTTAGTCTATACTATAAAAAAACCAAGTCTCGTAGTTGACTCACTATGAAAATAAAGTCCACTGCATGGGACGAGGGACGACTCTCATCCCATGGCTGTGGAACTGTATGGTCTTGACTTGATAGCAGCCTTAATAGGCTAACGATTATGAATCAATCCCAGCCCACTCCCAGGAGTACCAAACTCCCCTCCAGCGTTAATAACCCTCAAATAGGACCTCATCAATATTTATCACCCAGTCCACCGCCTCAGGCGTATCGCTGTATTCATGGACTTTCAGCTCAATGGATTCAGGAGCCGAAGTAATTACCGCGGCCGTTAATACGAGAGTTTGACCCAATTCTTGTCTACGGAGTTATTGCTGTAATTGTGTTACGTAACAGTTTAATTTGTAACTGTGTTACAGCGTTGTAACCGAGTCGGGCGCGATCGAGGCACAAGTTACATGCGATCATGTCGGTGTTCGGTAGTCCATTGGCGACCAGGCTGGCGCAGTGGTACAGGGCTCGTACAAGCGGAGCTGTTGCGCCAGGGGTCGCGGGTTCGAATCCCGCCTTGGTCATGGATGTTTATCTATGTATTATATGTATTTCTATAATAAAAATCTTAAATATATAAAATTTCTTAAATTTATAAAATACATATTAAATATATTCCGTTGTCTAGTACCCGTAACACAAGTCCTTACGGTACTTAGCACGGGGCTAGGCTAACGTGGTGTGTAAAGTTCACAGATATTTATTTATTTATTGGGATGGGGACAGGGGACATATCTGTGTAGCTTTATGCGGATGTTTATGGGCAATGGTATTCCGTCACAAGATGAGAAAATTACTTAAGAAACAATTTAAGGCCCACGGTATGAAAAACATTGAGGAACAAAATCGTGTGTAGCAAAACTGCTCAGGTTTGTCTATCGTGTTATTATTATTATTATATTATGTCAAGCCCATTATGTGTCCCATTGTTGGGCAAAGGCCGCCCCCCATTTTTTCTATTTTTCTCTGTTCAGAGCTGCATCACGCCAATCAGGTATACGTCGAGTTCATCTCGCCATCTCCTTTTTGGTCTGCCGTGTCTCTTTGAGTCTGGGTCCCATAAAGTGGTAATTTTTGCCCAATCGTTATCATGTCATAACTTTTTTAATTATTTACTTTGCCTATAAGTGAGGCTTGTATTTTATTTTAGATTAGTAGACCCCCCTCGGCCATTAATTCAAAAAAATGAACGGTACCAACGAACACAGCTAGTAATAAAATGTAGCTTGTGTTACTTCTGAGTAGCTTTCTGTAAGCGAAACAAACTTAGAAACTTTACCTCTTCGTAATATCAATAGGTCATAGAGACTTTTTATGTGTCACGTCGCCCGCATATACCAAAACTATTTCTAATATCATAAATTACATTTTTTATCCCCTACAACTCCGCTATCCCGTGGGAAAGAGCGTGGAGTTAAAAGCGTTCCCAATAATGTTGCTAATAGCATTGTTAGGGGAATGAACAGCTTTGAGTGGGCTTGTTAATGCTAATAGTGTGTTTTCCGATGTTTTGGGGTTATTCCATCGCTAAATTCATATTTCCAATCGCGCTTAATATGGTATCGCGTAAGTATAGTGTTGCACTGATTATTAAATGTATATAGAACTAGTAGTATAGGGCAACTTGGTCTGCTTTTATAGGCTTCTATAACTCAAAAGAATGTTACTAATAGCATTGTTAATTGGTATGGGGGAACGGGGATAGTTTTGAGTGGGCTTGTTACGGTTACTAATCGTGTTTTCCGATGTTTTGGGGTTATTCCATCGGTAAATCCATATTTCTAATCGCGCTTAATATGGCATCGCTTAAATTTTGTGTTGCAGTGATTATTAAATGTGTATAGAACTATCGCACCGCGCGATCTGGTCGGGTTTTTACGGTTCCGTATCTCAAAAGAATAAAGCAAAATGTTCTTTAAGGATCGCTTTGTTGTAAAAAAAGATGACTTAGAAAATGAATTTTGGTGAGAAGTAAGGTTGAGCTCGTTGATTTATTGTTATGCCACATTAAACAAACATTACAAATTTAAATATGACGTTTGTTTCATTCAAAATTTGTACATACATCTCCAAGTGTAAGTTTGCAACTTCTATAGGTTGTTCAGCTTGTACCTCCCGTTGATACGGTGTTTTTAGCATATAGTAAACGGGCAAGAGCGTCTCCTAATGACAAGTCGACGTCCATACATGTCGGTCCATGAAAATCTGCACAAACTTTCGTCCAAACCTTTGAGCTGACTTTGGACTTTCATAAAGCGCGAGTGCGGGTCACAGTCATCACTTAAGGGTCAATTCACACCAAAAGCGCTGCGAAGGGCAGCGAAGCGGAGCGCAGTTTATGTGTCATATGAATTTCAACTTTATAATAATTACTATAATACTTATTATCGCATGAGAAACTCGAACGAGACGCGCGGATTCCCGCGACTGCTCGAGCAGTCGCTGGAATCCGCGCGGAAGTTGTGAAGAAGAATTCGATAATAAGTACTATAATTAATGAAAATAAAGTTGAAATTCATATGACACTGAAAGTGCGCTCCGCTTCGCTGCTCTTCGCCGCGCTTTTGGCGTGATTTGACCCTAAGATGCGGTTTCTTTGTAACATCAAACAATTGGAATCAATGGAGTGAATGGTGCAAGAAATTAAACAAATCTTTCTTTAACCAGTTCTTTTATCATAATCATCTTCATTAGTCACCAGCTGGAGTCGTCCCGACAAAATGGCGTCAGATATCATTTGCATATAACTCCCGTGCTCTCTGCTCAGGACACATTTACGTAATTTTAAACGCGCCTCCCCTAATGTAATTGCTTGGCAGCGGCCCGCTGGCACTTGGCAGTCGCAGCGCCACATCGCTCGCCTTTGTCTCTCTTTTATTGTACATTCGTTTCCTTGTATTACGAGTGTGCTAAATATTCTGGGTTTTGTCTTCATTTTGCTTATTATTAACGATTTTTTTTTGACGCCGGGGAACATATCTACCAAGGAGCCCGGATAGCTCCTTTGTTTTATCGAATGTAGCAAAACATTATACTCTTATACTCCGAGCCAGTCGCTAAAAAATAACCTCGTTTCGAGCGCAGTCAGGTAAAAAAGACAAACGTGTAGAAATGCGCCGTGGCGTGAGGAGGCGCTCCGCTGACCGACTGAGTGTCGCCGGGGCTCACGCGACTGGTATAATGAAGTTAATATTAATTACTGGCGCTTCGCTCGAATAACCCGAGACATAATTGCTTGCTATAGAAATAAAATGTAGCCAATGTCCTGTCCTATCAACTTATCTTTTAATGAAAGTTCTATTGAAATCGACCGAGTTCGCATTATTGATACATAGACTAGGAGGGTGCTTCGGTCATCTTATACTCTATGGATTAGTATTATCTGTTATTATAAAGAGGTAATGTATCTTTAATATAATATTCGGAAATATTAATCCGATTATGAAAATTCTTGCTGTAATAAAATGCGTCTAGCGTTAGTGTAGTAACATGGCTGGCCAACTTGGAATTGGACCATTGGACTTATTAAACTCTACGCGTCGAAGTTGAACAGATTCAATGATAATTATTAATTACATATTATATACTTTGGTTATATTGCTAATATGATGCACAATATTCTTCACAACTTTACTAGCAATAAGAACTTGGACGGGATTCTTTCAGCATATTGGAGGCAAATAAGCAGTTGGAGTCTTTTGGTGCGTTGATAAGACTACACCCTATTATAGGCTATTTTTATAATTACCCTCGCCCATAAACTTCCGCATAGAGGTTATACAGATCTGCTACTTACCGCAAGAAAAGTGACAGAACAGTTGTCACTTTATGCCGGTGTCCTCTAAGCAAGAGGTACCTCCCGGCTATTTACACCCATGCAGCGTGGCACTACCTCTTACGGGCCAGTATAAATACCTTCGTTGAAGGGCCAGCGACTGCATGCGTCAGCTGCGGCGTCGAGTGCGGGCGGCGCACGTGACCGGGGAACAATCGCGGTATTGTTGCTGCACAGCGCCGTATATAAACATTACTTTGCGATTTGTTTATATGTGCACTCGCTGCGCCGCCGCCGCATCGGACAATCAGTGAAGCGGACAGTCATTCATACTGACAACCCACCTTCGACCTTCGCTGATAAGTCTTCGACCATTTTTCTTTTTTATAATACCTATAGGCCATAGGGGGACAAGCGAGCAGCGGAGTAATTTTAATGGCTACCTTGCCTTGATTGCCCTCCTTCCTTCTCCTCCTCTATTGCACACAGGATATTTACACACCGCAATTTACGCCGGTATCGTAAGTGAAGAAAACCCTACAATCAAATGGGATCAATGCAATTCATTCACGTACCCCTTTATTAATAAACATAGAATAACTTTATCCAAGTCATAACCTAGTAATAAACTGACATCTGTCAAATTCCATACTTTTTATGCGTTTTTAATATGGAATTTGACAGATGTCAGTTTATTACTAAGTTATTACTTGGATAAAGTTATTCTATGTTTATTAATAAAGGGGCTAATGTATATTCATCTCTTTTACCCAATTAAGTCGCAATCATATGACATCCTTTCTACTATTTGCTACCATTTTTTACTACTTTTACTACCAATTATATTATCTCTCAAACTATACACAAAATACCAATGTTTCTTATAAATAAAGGCACCAACTGCCAACATAAAGCGAATAAAGGTCAGAAAAAAAACAAACATAAGTCTTTGCGTCTCCATTAAGTTCTGAGACACGACTTGTTCCAATACCGAGGAGCCTTCACAAAGCCGGCGTAACCTTTACAGAAGGCAGACGAAATTCTCAGAAGCGCCAGTTGAGATCTGTTCGAGCGTTACAAACTTTTGTGCCTGCCTCGCGTTATCTATCTCATGTTGAAGTCGTATTCTATTAGTTCGAAGTTGTTTTATTATCAAGTTTCATAAGAGCATTACAGCCAGCCCGGCACGACCGGAGAGGATACTAACATAGAATTTCCAAAACTATGAAAAATATTATTATGGCATATGGTCCTCGTGGTATGTAAAAGTGTTTATAACTTGAAACAGGTAAAATAAACAAGGACTAAATCTGGTAAATAATAGAGAAATATGTATTTAACAAACTTAAAAGAAATTGTATTAAGAAAAGGCCTGTAGTTTAGAAAAAAATGGCTTATGACATATTAAAAATATGGGAAAAGTTAGCCGAAGAGGCCTATGTCCAACAGTGGACTGCAATAGGCAGAAGATCATGATGATGATGATGATGATATTAAAAATAAAACCATAACGCATCATTTATACGCTTCGTACTTAGGGACGCGTAAGATTCGTAAGCGACGTAAGCTATAGCTTAAAGCGATACGTTTTCTTATATCCTTTTTATATTACGGGTCTTAAATAATTTGGTAAAGAGAACCCAAACTCCAATAATCCAAACATACGTACGTCTTAAGGGGCCACCGTATCGGTACCAAATCAAATAATCGTTTGGGGTGGAGGCGCGGGGGTATCGATTGTAATACACTCCACACACGCACGCCTAATGCCATTTGTGAAATGGCGCTCGTTGAGAAAAAACGAGACGCTTAAGAGAATTTAATACCAGCAAGAGGTAGAATTAGGAGATGGATGCGAGCAGCAGATCGTTCAATGAATGAGGCATTTGTGGATAATAGGCTGATGTGAGTGATGATGAAGGAATGAAAAAAAGGAAAGGAGGTAGTGCTGCATTGTAACGTGTCCGAGTATCCAGTAGTTACTTCTCGCTCACATGATGTCGCCTCCTCGAAAACTGTCCAACAAATGACATCAGCAGTATAAAGAGGATAAAACACTTAACTAGAGAACTTTTGTAATTAACAAAAGTCCTTTATCCTTAACGTACGGACATAGTTTAGTAGTAGCTTTCGTTCGCCAACTGGGCGACATATTGAATATTGATTAAAATTACTTACATCAAATAGAAAGACAAAAGATCCCGACCGCTAAGATATATTTTAATGTAGGGGATAACAGGGTAATCGAGAGACCATATAAATTTATAAACCTATACAACTCTGCTGGTGCTGGCACAATTGGAAAAAACAAAGAGCGGATTCTATCCATGGCTTTTCGATTTGATACACAAACCATCCAACCTTTACATATTAGATTCTCTTGAACATTTCGAAACTATAAACGGCAGTAGGCGTACATACTGCAGATTGAGCCATAAAATTTATGCACGATTGACTCCAATGCGCTTCGGGTGCAGAAAAACTGAGGTTGTTGGCTTTTTGTTTTTGTTTGGATCGTTGCACCGACTCCATTCATTGAACAAAACTATGTTAGCAAAAAGCGATTAATTGTTATAGTTTTAGTTGCTCTCTATGTTCAGTCGTAGATTACGAGCTCCCGTGTGCAAGGCCTGGGTTGGATCAAAAAGAGTTATTAGCTTTTTTCAATTTCTAATAACGGACCTAAGTCAAGAAGTAAGAGGTAGTGACATACTGCATGCTTGCATGCGGCCGAATTGGGCCGGCACGACCGGGGAGGTACCTCTCGCTTACACGAGACCGGCGTGAAGTGACAGCTGTGCTGTCGCGTTTCGTGCATGTGTAAGTAGCCGGTGGCCTGTAGAAGTGGAAGAAGAAAGGAGGGCAGCGCATCTGTGTAATTTCTATATGGATGTCTATGTGCGTCGGTAGTCATGAAAATGACTCCGACTGCTCGTTTTGCCCCCCC